>JAAGKR010002951.1:3647-82774 GCA_011419295.1 Clarias macrocephalus
GTACAGACCAAAAGTTTGGACACCCCTTCTCATTCAGCGAGTTTTCTTTCTTGTGTTCTTTAGCCCAAACGCGTCTCTTCTGCTTGTTGCCTGTCCTTAGCAGTGGTTTCCTAGCAGATCTTCTACCATGAAGGCCTGATTCACACAGTCTCCTCTTAACAGTTGTTCTAGAGACGTGTCTGCTGCTAGAACTCTGTGTGGCATTGACCTGCTCTCTGATCTGAGCTGCTGTTAACCCGCAATTTCTGAGGCTGGTGACTCGGATGAACTTATCCTCCGCAGCAGAGGCGACTCTCGGTCTTCCTTTCCTGGGCCGGTCCGCATGTGAACCAGTTTCTTTGTAGCGCTTGATGCTTTTTGTGACTGCACTTGGGGACACTTTCAAAGTTTTCCCAATTTTTTGGACTGACTGACCTTCATTTCTTAAAGTAATGATGACACTCGTTTTTCTTTACTTAGCTGCTTTTTTCTTACCATAATACAAATTCAAACTCTTTGAATGAGAAGGTGTGTCCAAACTTTTGGTCTGTACTGTATACTACTTTAAAAACCTAACCCAAACCACACTCTGCCCTAATCCACACCTCTAACCTGATTCACTCCCCTAAACGGATATATACTCCTCAAACACTTTACACTGATCCACTCCTCTAACCTGATCCAATCGATTAACTTGACTCACACTCTTACTTGATTAACACTCTAACCTGATCCATCCGGTTAGAGGAGTGGGTCCAGTTAGAAGGGTGGATCAGGTATTATGGCTTAAATAGTAAATAGTAATAGTGTGAATGATGGTAATAATAATCCACTTCTCTAACTTGATCCACTCTTCTAACCAGATGCTCTCATTTAACCTGATCAACACTATAACCTGATCCATAATTCTAACCTGAGTGAACCGATCAGGTTAGAATTCAAGGTCAGAGATCAAGATAAAATATTTTAATAATCATAACTTGTGTTTGCTATAATGTGTGCATTATTATCTCCATACCACACATATTGAACACCCTGTAATAGAGGTTGCCCAGAACTAGCTTTATTTTAATGCTTCACACACACCGTACTAAAGAGAATAATCTATCACTCTGCCGTATTGTCTCTGACCGTCTTTTACTTTCTCTCTCTCTCTCTCTCTCTCTGGCTGCCCCTCTGTTTTTCTTTCTTTCTCTGTCTCACTTTTCATCCTCCGTCTCACACAGAGAGGCATTAGTGGCACACAGCGGAGGGTGTGTGTGAGAGAGTGTGTGTTTGTGTGTGGTTTGTGTGTGTCTATAATTACTGCACAGTTGGAAAGCAACACCTTAACCTTGTGTTTGCGATATTTTCTGTCACAAGCCCAGCTTTAAACACACACACACACACACACAAACTTGTCTTACTTACATTGTGAGGACTTTCTTGACATCATTACTAACGTAGCTAATTATTTCAAGATCTGACACTAATTTTAACTTAAGTAACCAAAATGAAATGTATTTTGGTGTTCTTGTTTTTTGTTTATTTGTTTATTCACTTTGCTTGTTTGTTGTTTTTTTTTTCATTGAAATAAATCCTGCAGTTTTTTGTGAAACAAACTAAAACAAAAAAGCAGAAGCTCTGTTAATGGGAACCAGCCAACTGTACAAACATGGTCAAAACTTTAGATATTCCTATCCTTGTGGATATAAACACACACACATACACACACACACACACACACACACACACTTATCTTACTGAGGACCTTCTACTGACATCAGTACTAATGCACTTGGTCCTCACTAGGATATAAACGAACACACACATAAACACGCACAAATAGATTGCCAGGATTATATTTTTATACTTACTTGCTGCCTGCAGCCACTTCTGTGTTAATCCTGACCTTTTCCTGAGCATGATGCTATGTCCAACTTGTGCTTTCGATACGGGACAGTGAACATGATTAAGTGGTAAAAGTTGTGAGAACAATGTTACTAAGCAACTGGGAAACATGGGAATAGAGCATAAGTATCTTCCTTAGCTACCATTGGTCAAAGTCAATTAAGACTATTAAACCATTAAGGTATAAAGCGCCAAAGCACAGTGAGACAAAAATGTCGTGAGTATCAACTCCTTCCTTAGACCACTTCTATCACGCTGTAATTACGCCAATAACCGATGACTAAACAATCTCCCATGGATTTGAGCACACTGAGAAGCTCAGAGCTCAGTAAGGTCATGTTAAATATTGTGGCGAACACACTGAAAAACACTACATGAGCAGTAAACCAACAAATAACCACTACGGCTCGCGATGGAGAGAGCTAAGCAGGCATAAAATCTAGCTGCTTTTTTTTTTTTTTTTTGGTGGTGGTTGTGGTGGGGGGGGGGCGGGGGGGGAGGGGGGGCATTTCTAAAATTAAACCAGTTATAACACGATCAGGTGGTGAAACATCAGATGTTCTTGAAGTCTGTCAGAATGAGAGGAATCACTGTTCAATCCATCACATCTGCACCGTGTGCGTCGCTTGGCGTCTCAGATAAACAAGCGACAAACCTGAGGCAAATTTTCCAAGCCTTGGTAATTAGAAGCCAGAAAGAAGCAGAGAGGAAGATAGGAGAGAACGGCATGAAGTCATCAGTATGATGAAATCATACTCTGTTGCACGCAAACACACACACACACACACACACACACACACTCCCTGCCAGTTTGTGACGGAACCGGTTATTTACACACAAACATTCAAGAAGTAAATCAAAATCCATAGTTTTATCCAAAAAAAATAAAGTTTTTTTATATTAAATCATTATTATTACTTTTTTATGCAAATGTTAGCGTGTGAAATTAAGCAAAGCTTCAGTTCATCACTTCTGCTTCTCTAATCAATTGTCAGTGGAGTTTATTTCTGTTTTCCATTCTCTCTCTGTCTCTCCGGATCTTTCTGTCTCATTTAACACACTTTTAAACCTGATCTGAAACATTTCCTGTAGTTTATAAATAAATAATTAAATAAATTAAAAAATCTTAGTATTTTACTGGCTTTGAGAACCTACGTATAAATATCTATAAATGCAATTACAATGACATGACCACTAGGGGGGGCTCACAATCACACCTTTAACTACATCAAGTTATTACAAAGTTACTGCTAACCAATGAAGTTGTATTTTCCCACCTTTCTCTTTCTTTGTCTTTTTCTCTTTTGTGTGTGTGTGTGTTAGGAAGGACCGTATGTGATGCTGAAGAAAAATTGGGGGATGTACGAAGGGAACGATCAGTTTGAGGGCTACTGTGTTGATCTGGTGTCTGAAATTGCCAAGCACATCGGGATTAAATACAAAATCTCCATCGTTCCAGACGGAAAGTATGGCGCAAGAGACCCGGAGACCAAGATCTGGAACGGGATGGTGGGGGAGCTTGTGTACGGGGTACGACTGACCAGTAGCTCAGCATTTAGCTTTTCCAGTTCCATAACACATCCCAAAAGACAAATCATACTAAATAGTATCTGATACTGTAGACTTATGTATTTATTCTTAAAACTCTTTACTGTCAGAACCCTGTGTTCCCTGCATGTTATTTTATGAAACAAGAAAAGAATATGAAAAAATAAGAAAACAAAAATATGCCTTTTGGGTTTTCTAAACTTTATAGGACATGGTGAACACAGAAAAGATGTTTAAATGACACAGAATTAAAAAAAATAATAATAATAATAGCAATGGAAGAATAGGACATTGAAGAAAATGGGACTTTGGAAACATAGCCCTGAAGGTATATGACCCTGGAAAACTAGGAGCTTGGAAATATAGAACCGTGGAAACCTGGGACCTAGCAGACATACTGTGAAACTTAGAAATAAAGTCGATAGGGAATCTAGGACACTGGAAATACACTGATCATCCATAACTTTACAACACAAAACAGAATGTTATGCCCAGTATTGTGGAGGTTCATCTTGTGCAACCTGGGCAGTTCTGGACATGACTCTGTAAGATCTCTGGGTGTTTGCAGTGGATCCTTTGGGTGCTGTGGGTTGTGGGATGTGGCCTTCATAAATCAGATTTGTAGGTCTGGTGCCTTCCATGGGTGCGTAATCAGATTGCGATCTGGGGAGTTTGGAGGACAGGACTGTGACATTGAGCTCTTTGCCGGCTGGCCCACGTGCATGGCCGGCTGTGACTGGGTGTTCTGGTGGCTTTCTATTATGACTAGCCTTGACTTTTTAACAATTTGTGCTGCATTGGCTTTTCTGTAGTATCGGACTGGACATGCTGGTCTTTGGTCTCTCGGTGAGCATGTGTGAGCCTTGTGTTTTTGATCCTGTTTCCAGTTTCCTGGTATATAATTGCTCTAATGGTTGTTTTTTACATAGCACATGAGGACACAGGACCCTTGTCTGCGATTCTTGGAAATACAGGGCACTGGAAACATAGGACATAAAAAAAATGGGGACCTTAAAAAAATTGGACTAGGATCCAGAAACACATATGTATGGAAAATTGGAAAGATACTTAAGCCCTCCATTATCCCTTAAAAACATGGTCCGGAAAACATAGGCCCCTGAAAATGTAGGACCTGGGAAGCATGGTTTTAAAATTACAGAAATTAAACTTAAATCCCTGAAAACTTGAGTCAGTTCCCTCCGTTGACACATACAGTTTAGCTGGGAGTTTTAGTTAGCTGATACAGCTGCAATTAAGCTTTCCAAATTTGCATGTCTGGCACCAGGTCAGTTGCAGGGTGAACTGATCGAAATTGTTTGTTCACTACATCCCATGGGTGCTTGATCAGACTGGGACATGAGGGCCAGGTTGGTGGCCTTAGGCTCTTTGCCTGCAGTTTACTGGTGTATAATTCACTTAGTGGTGATGTACATGAAAAATAAACCCTTGGAATCGTAGGTCCTTGGAAAGATATGACTTTTTAAGGACAGGGCATTGGAGGTAGAGGAATTACTGGATTTCATTGGATCTAAGGATAATATGCCCCTGGAAACAAAGCACTTGGAAAATTGAAAATTGGAAACAGGACCTAGGAAATATAAATCAAGGACCAATAAGACATAGGACATGGGAAAATAGGACCTTTAAAATATTGAGTACTGAGAAGCCTATGATATTGGAAATATAGGAGCTGGGACACAAAGAGAATTAGAAACAGGTCATTGGAAATAAAGAATATTGTAAACAAGATGACACACATTAGCTTAGAAGCCTAGGGATTTGAAAACGTAAGACCTGGAATGCACATGATCTTGAAAACAAAACAAAGGTAAACAAAGGACTTTGGGAACACAGGACCTGTGAAACACAGAACTAGAAGGACCATAGTGTATGACTTATGACACTGGAAAAAAGAACCAGGGACAAATAAGCCCTGGAAAAATAGGACTTTGGAAATAATTGACCTTGACAAGAGGACCTTGGAAATAAAGAAGCAGGGAGACAGTCAAAGACGCTGGAAACCTATGACTTTAGAAAAACAAGATGTTGGAAAAATATAACTTGGGAAGTAACATTTGGAAAAGGACCTTTGAAATACAGGAAACTGAGGACACATGAGGCTATAAGGAAACATAGGACCTTGGAAAGAAAAAAAAACAGGGAGACAGAAGCTGGGAAACAAAGTCCATTGGTGCCTGTGACACTGGAAAATTAAGAAGAAAGGAATACAAGGAACAAAATTTTAGGACCACTGGAAAATAAGATTGTCTTTGGAAAATTTGAAAGAAAGGCGTTTCGTAGGTCCAAAGGGAGTCTGGTGTCAATACCAAACTATATGAAGGGATTCATGGGTTAAACACATTGAGGAAGAAGCCAGCACATTGATAATCTGGGGGAAAAATGACGTGGAGGAAATCCAGCTCCAGATGTGCGGAAATAGCGTTTGGCAGCGTTCTGTCAGTGAGTGTGTACAGTAAGGATCCCTGTCTGCTTCCACACACAAGTTTGGAGAAGCACACCTGGTCTATAGAGGTCTCAGGAGCCTGCTGGGAAACTTCTTCACTCTCTCACTCTCTCCCACTCTCAGTCTTTCTCGCTTGCTTGCTCATTGAAAGCAGCCTGTCGTGTGTCTGTTATTCTTCCCGCAGGATCACTGTTTCTCAGCAGCCATAAGGAATTTGGTCTTTCAATTGGGTGATTTAATTCAGCTCATTTACACAAAAGGCTGCTAAACAGTTACACGCCGGCTTCAATCAAGGTCATGCTAACAACATGTCGGTGTAAAGAAAATGCCTGTTTCGATGTTCTCTTTAGTTAGGGAAATGGATCTTCTTAGAGAACACAGTTTAGCATACTTGTGCGGGTGTGTTCTTTATGATTACGTGAGACGAGACTAGAGACAGGGCTTCTATTAAACCTACTTCATGGAATAGAGCACATAACACAGTTTACACTGGTAGTTTATGAGCGATCAAACATTTCGCCTGTTCAATATTAATATGTGTACAGTCATCTTACATAATGCTTAGCTTATAACCAACACGATGAAAATTGATTAGATTTACATTAGAGCTTGTTTACATGATCAAACTATTATCCTAATGCATGTTTACACCGTTTGCTTTCTGGATTATTTTTCTAGACAGTTGGCTAACGTTAACAGTGTCATGATCAAAATGTAAATTATACTATTTTCCCAGGGCACTGTTCTTTGTTCTTTTATCATTTCTCATTTTAAGCTACACTCACACACTAGTAGTATCTCATTATTACTGTATGTCACATTAAAGTTAATGCGACCACTGTATCATTTAAAACCAAATTTAAATAGAATTAATAATTTTGTAGAAATCTATTATTTACATTCTTATATTTATTACTATTTAACTCTTTCCATTTTTTTTCCCTGAAACCCCTCTCTTGCTGGTCACCGCAGAAAGCCGAGATCGCGGTGGCTCCTCTGACCATCACCCTCGTCAGAGAGGAAGTGATCGATTTCTCCAAACCCTTCATGAGCCTGGGAATCTCCATCATGATCAAAAAGCCACAAAAGTCCAAGCCGGGCGTGTTCTCGTTCCTCGACCCGCTGGCCTACGAGATCTGGATGTGTATCGTGTTCGCCTACATCGGGGTGAGCGTCGTGCTTTTCCTCGTCAGCCGCTTCAGTCCCTACGAGTGGAAACGGGAAGATGCCGAGGACGAGCCGGACACAGATCAGCCGCCTAATGAATTCGGCATCTTTAACAGCTTGTGGTTCAGCCTGGGAGCCTTCATGCAGCAGGGCTGTGACTTCACACCCAGGTAACGGCTAAAGGGAGCAGCACGTGTGGATGAGGACATGTCCACTGTCTTACTGTTCTATAGCGAGTCAGGTGTTCTAGAAAGTTTTAATAAGTATTACGTTAATTGACTTGATACTCTAGAACCCTGTAGATCCGAATGTGAGGTCTGGCGATTATCTGACGTAGGAAGCAGGAAGGGATTTAGGACACAGTTGCAGATCCAGTTCCTCCTGTGCGCCGACCTAAAGGCTTCCCGGGAACTCAATAAGGTTTAACCTAAGTCCCGATCTCTACTTTATATTTAGAACGAAAGATAAATAAAAGAGCGAAAAAAAGATTTTTTTTATTTAAAAAACTTATTTATAATATATTGTTATTATAATATAATAATATTGTTATTGCGTCTCTCGGACCATTTCTCGGTTTATTCTTCCTGCTGTAATACTTATGCAAAGCAGAAATGGATGTTTATTTTTTCCCATTCAGGATTCGAAATGCACTGTATATGGAAACAGAGACTACGAAATGTAGAGGAGCAAGAATATATATAACGTTAATGTTAGCACAGTACACAAGTCACCTCATGTTTAATCACCTCGTTGATAATAAAGGAGTTACCCAGGCGCAAATGACTGCAGCCCGTAGCCAAAAAGTTAATGGAAAGCTTTCTGTCTTTGTTGTTGGAGGAGCAAACATGATCTGCCTCACCTGCATCACTAATTAGGCATCAGTTACATTTCATTATATTACAGTAGTTGGCACTAAATATAGCTATATAACTGTACAGTACATAGATTTACTAGCAAAAGAGCACGGGACGAACTAGCGCGCTAGAGCTTTGGCTTGTTTTTGAGCTCCCCTTCCATCTCTTTTAAAATAATCCAAAGTACGGCCCCTGAGAGGGCCGATGTCTCCTGTGGACACACACACACACACACACACACACACAGTTTGGAGCTCATTTTGCTCACCGAACCCCAGAACGAACACAGACAGAGCAGTGTGCTCTGAAAATTTGGAACAAAACTCGGTGAGGAGGAACAGTAAATCTGCAGGAGGATGTTTGGAACAAGTCTCACACAGAAGAGGGAGGGAAGGAAAGGAGTGAGTGGGGGGACTAAGTGAAGAGGAAAAAATTGATGGACACCTATTATGTAAAATATCACCTTTTTTTTAATCAGTTTTGGACATGACATGGAGCTCCAGTGTCTGTCTATTAATACAAAATATTAGAAAAACACTATCTTGTCCTTTTTTTATTTGTAAATCTGCTTGAACATATTGTCCAGATTTCCTGTCTGGTATGATATCATGCCAAAGAAGAAGAAAAATGGTGGGTGGAAAGTTGGGGAGATCTTAATTTTCTGAATTCTGATTGACCAGAAAAATGTGCTTAGAAAGATGGCTAATGCGAGTACGACCAGGAGCCATTCAAAACTTTTTAACATCGGTGGAAAGCCAAGTGAATGAGTTTAATTTTTAATTTTTTTTTTATTTTTTTTTGCATTTTGTGCAAGATTTAGTGAAGACAAGGCCTCCAAGTGGCGCGGAGGTAAAGTGCTCGCTCTATCATCCGGAGATCTCGAGTTTAATTCCCGGGTGATGCTCTAGAGAGAGCTGATTGGCCGAGCTCTCTCAGAGGGGAGGGATGAGAGGTACTTAGTGCTCGCACGTTAAATCATGGCTCTACAGCCAATCAGAGGCGTCTGTGCGGATAGCGCTGTTCTCCGAGTGTGTTACGCCGCCCCCAATGGTGCGTGAGCAAGCAGTTCGAAAAGATGAGGTCGGCTGGAAAACGTGATGGTCTTCGGCCCTCCCGACTGAGTGGTAGTAGTAGCATTAATGTGGGAGCCCCCTAGTGATAAGGAGGAATTGGACACGACTAAATTAGGGAGAAACTCAAGGGGGAAAAAAAAGATTTAGTGGCGATATAGACCCATGGGTCCCAGGAATGTTAGCAAGGCGGCAGCACGAAGTTAAGGGAGCCGCTTTCAGTTTGGCAGCCGGTGCCAAGAGGAATCATAAATTAAGGTTAAGCGAGGTTTAATGTCTGTTTATTTAATATTTTACTTCATTCACATGTCTAAATGTTTAGATTGTTTTTATATGCAAAAATATGATTATAGTGTTGGAAATTGGTAATATTAACCCTAGGTGATATTTTCCTCTGGGAAAATAAGTTTCACAATACGAAATTTCGCCTGAAGGACTCGCGTCTGGAACGGATTAAATGCGTGTTCATATGTACCACAGTAATCTGCCAGAACACATGATCTGAGTGGTATTCCAGTTATGATATTAACAGACATGTTTTGGAGACTCTTCGATTTCTGTTAACTTGTTAATAAGAAGTAAAATATATGAGCTTTAGAGGACATTGTCTTTTAAATGTAAAGATGAGAAATTAAAGAAGAAAGGGTTAGAGGATATTACTGCAGAAGAAAAAAAGATGATAAAGGATGGATGGAGGGAAGGACAACTGGAGAACAGGAACATGGGAACGCAGGGCTTTAGCTATAAAAACGGCATTAGCAAACACTGGATGAAGAAATGCTAACGTTAGCATCAAATTTAGCCTCGACAGGTTCTCATGTACTTTAGCTAGCTGCATTGAAACTCCTTGTGTGTGTGTGTGTGTGTGTGTGTGTGTGTGTGTGTGTGTGTGTGTGTGTGTGTGTGTGTGTGTGTGTGTGAAAGTAGAGCTCGTGGCAGTGCTAAATTGATTTTCCATCATCCAGCCTAACTTGAGGTGAAAGAGAAGAAAGATTGATCCAGCCTCCTCTCTCTCTCACTCTCACTCTCTCTCTCACTCTCTCTCTCTCTCTCTTTCTCCTTGTCTTACCCTGTCTTTCTTTCTCTTTCTCTTCCTCCCTCTCTTTCTGTCAGTCTTTATTTTCACGTTTCTGCTTATTTTAGCGACATTCCATCTCAGTGCTGCCGCTGTTTGAATTACACTGTCACTCGGTGAACGAGAGAAAGAGAAGGAAAGAGACGGATAACAGCAGCAGGGTTACACCGTTACAGGTGTACAGTCAGTCCACTGGTTGAAATATGAGCAGAGTCTCCTGGAAGTTCTGTTCTTGCTGGTAAAGGCAGAAATTAAAGGGGGGAAAAGCCTGATGTGTCAGATATTTTGGCGAGATTACATTGTGATCACTGGTGTAAGTGTATTTTAGGGCGCTGCTGTCTTCTCATGCCTCCTTCACTTTTATCTCCAGGGCAGAACCAGCACCAATCTTAACCTGTGAGCTGGATATGATGGAGATAATCCAGCAGAGATACTGTAATGCTCGTTGTGGATTAGCTACTCCTGAACTCAATATTCCGTCATACAGGAAGATATTTGGTAGCAGGAGTTAAACGGTTAAAGCCTTATTGTAATCAGTGATATTATTATCATTTCAGGTTGAAGTCCACATACATGTCTGTGTGTCTCTCTGTACAGCAGAAACTCTCTGTCTAACTTATTAATACACAGAAGTCACATTCTGTAGGGTTGAGTATCTGACGCCTTGTTTACACCAAATACCCAAATACAACCAAATACACTCCCTGTTCAGTAATCGGAGAGAGAATCACAGATGAGAAATCGAATGAAAAGTAGATCGGATAAAGGTGACGTTTTTTCATAAAATTACTCCCAACGTTTTAAAATTCACTTATATCACTTCAGCGCTGTTATTTCAGCCAAAGTGAAAATATGAACTAATCCCGGTAAAAATATTCAGTTTAGCTTTTCTACGTTTGTTTAGATTGAGCAAGTAGCTTATTAGTAGCTTATTTTAAAGTGGATTATCAAGAACATAACTGCTCATAATCCGACTCATGACATCATTTTTAATCAACATTTTGATTTCATTTATGGTGCAGGTTAAACTTCAGGTAAATACCGAAAGCCTGGCAAAGTTTCACAAAATTCTGTCCAGTAGTCGATTTAAGACGCGCCCCTCTGTTTGGCACAAAATCCGGCTACACAGACAGAGAGACAGACAGATAATTTCTGGGACTGGAAAAAAAGAGAATTTTATTTATTTTTTTTATTAGTATAGATTTATTAGAGACAACTAGCTAATTTACCTTTAGAATCCAGTTGGCACACTGGTGCTCCAGGTCCTCCAGATCCGTCCTGAACTTGGGTGTTCCTCTCTGCGCAATAATAGTCTAATATGTTCTCCTTAAGTCCATGTGAGTGTCCCTAGGGATGCCAACTTTCATTCGACCTTGTATAAATATGCCAGTAGGTGAAGTCTGAGACTCAAAGAAAGTGTGTGCTTTCTCCCTGATTAGTAGACGATAACAGGATAACAGGCCGGGGTGTTATGGCGTTATATTCCTGCCACAATTCTGAGCGCGCGGTTCGACATTTTGAGAGCAGACAAAGCACTCTATGTGCGTGCGGTGTCTCCACTGCGCGCTCAACAGCTCAATTCTGCGTGTGCAGTGTCTTCCCTGCTCGCTCAACATGTTCTCCGCGCGCGCTCGACTGCACGCGCGTGCAACATTTATGTTCTGTGCGCGCTCGACTCTGCCTGTACGCTCGCTCAACTTTGTCCAGTGTTACAAAACTGCCACAAAACCAGGCAATCACAGACTTCCACACACGGCTTCTGATTGGCTGTTCCTTCTCTAGCAGCTGGAACGGAAGCGTTGGAAATAAAGGTTTATAAGTAAAGAGACCGAGTTGTCCGATTTGAATTTTAGTGGATGTAGTCTAACGATGAGCTATATGGATAATTAGATAAGTACATAAAAACACACAATGGACAAACGAAATTGGTATATACTAATACGTCATTGAATAAAAAATAAATACTATAATATTTGTTTAGAATATTTATGAATAAATACAACTTTATTTACAATGCTTCCCTTATATAATTTCCTTTCAGTTGTATATAATTATATAATCTTAATTTTAATTAAAGCTGCTTTGAGACAATGACCATTTTAAAAGCACCGTACAAATTATAGTATTTTTATTTACGTCTCTAATTATCCATATAGCTCATCGTTAGACTACAACGACTAAAATTCAAATCGGACAACTCGGTCTGGTTTTGTGGCAGTTTTGTAACACTGGACAAAGTTGAGCGAGCGTATAGGCAGAGTCGAGCGCGCACAGAAAATATATGTTGCACGCGCGTGCAGTCGCAGAATTGAGCTGTTGAGCGCACAGTGGAGACACCGCACGCGCATAGAGTGCTTTGTCTGCTCTCAAAATGTCGAACCGCGCGCTCAGAATTGTGGCAGGAATATAATGCCATACAAAGCAGTGGGTGTTCTCTCTCATGGTCACCTCTCAGAAATTTTGCTGGACTAGAGCTAGCATGTATTCTCCACCAGGGTGGCAGGCCAGCCTTGAGCTGTGCTCCCAATCAAGAACATGAGAACATTGTGCATTAGGGATAAAGAGCTTGCCAGGTGAATCTGAAGCATCGACCACAAAATGGACCCGGCTGTGTGAGAATGGGAGCGGAGGTTTTATTTTTTTTTTACTGCATGAAGAACTGATTCCCTAGGGTGAACACTACTGTAGGTCAAGGTAATGAGTGGGGTGGCTATGGAGCTATAGTCTCAGATAAACTGCCTGTAGAATTTTGCAAAACACAGGAAATGCTAAAGGTCCTTTGGGTAGTTGGAGCTAGCAAGTCAGTCACTATGTTCAGCTTGGCAGGGTACATTTAGATTTTAGTTGGTGCAATGATGAAGCCAAGAATGGAAGCCGTGCTCCAGTGGAACTTGCATTTCTCTGCTTTGACAAAGAACTGGTTTTGAGTACCTGACACACATGCAAGATCAGAATATCGTCCAAATAGACAAAGACAAAAACGTTGATGAATTCTCTGAGCATGTTGTTGACCAGGGTTGTTGCTTGTGCATTGGTTAGTCCAAGCAACATAACCAGGTGTTCATAGAGGCTGGATCACCCTATCTGATTCTGCACAGGTGGTATGCTCTACAAAGGTTTAGCTATGTTTGGGCTTGGGCTGCTTGCAGGAGGTAGAAAGCTATAGACTTCAGAGGAAGGAGGTTTGGAAGGAGATTGAGGTCTTTGTGGTGATGTTGTTGAGGCCATGTAATCAATACCTGAATGAAAAGTTTGTCCTTTTCTGGCCACAAAAAAGAAACCTGCCCAGGCAGGTGACGATGATGGTTGAATGATTCTGGAGGCTTATGGTTAGGGCATTTATTTATCAATGGCTTTTTTCTCTCTTATGTTGAGAGTATAGTCATCCCCGGATGGAGCTGTGCTGGACAGGAGGTTAATGGCACAGTCATAAGATCAGTGTGGAGAAAGAGAGACGACACAAAAAACACCATATTGAGATTGGCATAGTCGTGCAGAACAGCGGTGGGGTTGAGGAACTCTTCCAACATGATAGTAGACAATGTAGGGTAGAGGGCTGACTTTAAGCAAGAGGTTAGAAAGAAATATCCAGGTCAGATCCAGAATCAACGACTGCATGAAGAACACAGGACTGATTTCCAAGGATCAACACAACGTGGATGGCGTCTAGGTGATTGCTTTTGAAATGGTCCCTCCAGTGTCCCAAGACTCAATGAAGTGGCCTTACATATGCACAAATATCCCGTCTGACTGCAGTAGAGGCAAGCAGCTGCCTGAATTCAGTATTGTCACTCTTCCTGTGACATTTGGATTCACTCGATCTGCATGGGTTCTGTTGGAGGGCTGCCTGCCATAGGAGAGGTGCAGGCTCTGAGCCGAGGTTTGTTGGGAGTGTGGTCCATCTGACTGAGGCGTGAGTCTACCTGCCCTGCAAGGTCCATTAGGCAGATGAGATCCTTGGGAAGTAGCTAAAACACTAATTGGT
The DNA here is from genome assembly GCA_011419295.1 of Clarias macrocephalus. NCBI lineage: Eukaryota > Metazoa > Chordata > Actinopteri > Siluriformes > Clariidae > Clarias > Clarias macrocephalus. The sequence goes on from JAAGKR010002951.1 coordinate 17,680, forward strand.
CTTTGACAGGGTCAAAGAGCCCATTCAGGAACATGTCATAACAAGGCCTGACAGTCTTACCGGGTAGTGGCTGCCAAGGGTCAGAAGTCAATGGTGTACTCGTAAGCGGATCAGGGATCTTGGGGACCCTCTGGGATGTTCCAAAATGCCCTTAGTGTATAATTGGCTGTGTGACTGTGTGGGCTTGTTGGCACCCCATCCAGGGTGCACCCTATCCTGTGTCCTTCAGAGCAAAGTTCTCTGTGGTGTGGGCAGATAAGGGCTAACGCCACAAGGCAAGAAGGGGAGCAATGTCCCTGATAGACCAGGGAATCGAATTCTCAGGCAGGAGGGAGCCAGGGTAAAATTCACAGAATATTAGGGTAAGAATGCAGGGTAATGTTGCTAAGGAGAGTAGAGCAAGAGGTTAAAAATTAGGTAAATGTACTTCATTACTTTCCACCACTGCCACTGACCCAGTAATGTCCATAAATTCTGAATAGCCTTTCTATGTGGCAGGCAGACTTCTGCATTTCAACACAGAGTGATTGGCCATCTGGTCAAATTCCATAATCAACAGATCTGCACACCTCACCATCGTGAAACTCTAATACCCCTATCTCGCCTATGCGGTTTCGCGCAGTGGCTGTAAGTACAGTTCATCATGATTCACTACGAGTTTTGGTGCTGTGATTAGCTTTCAATCTTTCCGCGCAAAAATTTGAACATTTTTGTCAGTCCTCGCGGAAGCTCAGGGGCCTTGCAGAGCTTCGCGGAATGTTGGGCAGTCATTCACGGCTGCTCACAGTGCCTAACACAGATTCTCAGCGTGAGTCAAACCGCATAGGTGAGATAGGGGTTTAACAGCTATATTTTAAGGGAGTCACAGCACTTATCCCAACCCCTGTTGATGACAATCAAACTACTGTCATTGGTCAACAAAACTGCTTTATCTATGCATATAATAAAACTGTAAAGTTGCCGTGTCTGTACATTGAAGATAGTTACTAAAAAACGGAAGGGACATAAGATGAGTAATATAACACATCAAGATGGTTTTTGGAATTTTTTTCTGTTTTTGTCTGTTTGTAGTAAACAAATTGTGTGGTTTTCACAGGTATATTTGGCTGAGATTGAGTTAACATATAGGTTTTGTTTCATTGCAATCGGCAATATCATAAAAAATTGACTTTGAAAAAATCATTAGTTCATCTCAAAATGCATTTGAAATCTACTTAATAAACGTAATCTCATATCTTCAATCCATGCACATCACATCAAAATTTTAGTTAACTTTAAAATTCAACAGATGGCCTTGTACATTTTTAAAAACATGCTTATGAGCGTGCATTTAAATTTCACGCATCTAGTATGTAAATACTAGATTTAAAAACACTCTGTAAGTTTGGCTTTCATGATGAGCAGTTGAAAGCATTTCAGAGTTGGAGCTCAGTTTTCTGAATGCATCTCTATTGTAGACCTCTGGGCCATGACCTTCTCCTGTGTGCTGATTCAGTCAGTTCTTTGTTGACTCCAGAGTCACTCAGTCTTTTGTTTTCAAATAAAATAACAGATTTTCGAAAAAAAAAAAATTAATTCAATCTTTTTGTGCCGCTCAACAATTATACAATTTTGTACACTTTGGGGTGTAATTACATCTTTCCTGTGCTTTAATTTTCTTAACTTTTCTAACTTTTCATCTGTCTGCACCCTTCAACAAAGCGATGCCTCGACAAGACAAGCAGTATGCCAGCTGAACTATGTCATATCGCCACATATGGTCATATATGTCATATCCGTTATTACTTTTAAATTTTCAAAGTATTTATAAAATTTAAATGTCTACAACCTATTTGAACCGCTGCTCCACACTGAAAGTCAACAAACTACAACCTAAACCTGGTTTAACTCAGCAGTGAGCCATTGTCCTTTGTGTATGTGAATTTGCGACTGTGAATGTGTCATTGCCTATAGTGTAAATACAAACAAACAAACAAATAAATATGCAGACAAAAAAGTTGTGCATGTGTCTTTTCTTAAGTAAGAATCAATATGGAGTTGAGAGCACTCTCTTCTTGTTAAAACCAAGGATAATTATTCCACATATCAGTTTGATTCCTTTTAGAAATTCTTAGGTCACCACTGAGATTAAATTCTTCGCTGCTGTGTTGTTCATTAAGGAATTAAGGAATCACACTGTCTACCTTCTGACCAAAGCAAAATTTCCATAATGTTAACTTACATACGTAAATCAAGCTGTTATTTTTTGGGACCGTGAACTTGATTCAAAAATCAAAACGGTGTAATATGAATGTTAAGGAGCTTGTTTCAATGTGCGTAAACTGAACTTTAAGCTAGTAGTAGTCAACTTCTTGTTCAAATGCAAACACAAACTATTGTGGATAGTAAATATCTTTGGGTTCTGGACTGTCTGCTTTATCTTTTTTACTATTCCAACTTAAAAGGGGTAAATGGCTGGTCATTAGAGTGTCCAATGCTTTATTTAAACATATAGAAATCCGGATTTGAGAATTATGTATAGTGGTTATAAACCGGTATAGCAAACGTAACAGCTTCCTCCACATGTGTATTTCATGTCACTTGTTACACAAAGCAACTGTATTTCCCGGCTTACAGTACAGTATAATGGTACTGTACATAAATAACCTAGACGACATAACGCCTTGATGGTCATAATAAACACCCATGTTATGGGCTTCTTTATGTCATGTACTTTATCACACATTCACATTTTAATGTGAATGTTCTCTGCTTATAAGATTAGATTTACTATCTAACAGTGTGTGCTTCCACTCATAGGCAGCAGTATCCAATCTGGTGTATCACATGTCTCTTGAGTTTTGTAAAGTAATCTCTCTTTTTAATTTCCCAGCAGGAACCCTAACACTGGATGATCAATGTAGTATACTGTACTTCTAAAAATGCTGCACTGATGTCCACCATCAGTACAAGGTCTGGACGAGGTTGTTTTTGAAAGTTGATTTTGAAAAAAATTACATTAACATAACCTTAAATTGATGAATTCAAAATATAAATATTGTTATTTAGAGTATATATTTAAATGAAATGACATAATCACGACACATAAAAATAACCCAGGATCATGCAATATTTGCAGAGCTTCAATAACTCAAATAAAACAAAATACAAATTATTTGTGAACAAATTGTGTTAATGCTTTGGCTAAATAACATTAAGAAATCAGTATTTGGTAGAATAACCCCCATTTGCAATTGCAGCTTCCATGTGTTTTGGCTCTCCACCAGTTTTTCGCATTGCTGTTGGGTAACTTTATACCACTCTTTTTGCAAAAAAAAAAAAGCAAACAGCTCAGCTTTGCTTAATGGTTTGTGACCATCCATCGTCCCCTTGATGACATTCCAGAAGTTTTCTGGAGTAGATTGTAGTGGTCACTTTTTTCCAGAGCTCTATATAAAACATTAAAAAAGATCACATTTCTGATTTGTGAACCATCCTGTACCTATAAGCTTGGCTAAAATATGTCAGTTGAACACAATTTTTATACATCAAAATTTGAATTTGCTTTTTTCATGTATTGCATGGATGGATGGATGGACGGATGGATATATTGCATGTCCCAAACTGACCTATTAAATTTAAAAGCTCAATTCTCTAATATTGTAATTGTCACTTTTATGTGTCAATAATGGATTTGTTTTTATCCACATGATCCTCATGATTCTCCTGAGACCTCACTCAGTGACTCAACCCCTTGTCAAGTGACAATAGTTCTACCTCATCCATCAAAGAAGCAGCTGGTTCACGCCAGGGTGGAACTGGTAGGGTTTTACCAGTCATTGTTTGTGCACTTTAGAAATAATTATTTTCAGTGTTTAAATGGAAAAAGTAAAAATGCAGTTGCTGTCATAAATAATTTCCATACGGTTTATTAGTTAATATTATTTAACTGTATTGTTTAACATAAACCAAACATGAACAAGACGTCTCCAGCATTTCTTGATCTTAATGATCAAGCCCACATCCTCCTCCCTTCTACCCAAATCAATCACACACTCCACCTTTCCACCAAGATCATAGACATGCTCATCATTTCAACCAAGATCACACACGCCCTCTTTACTTCCACCCAGATTATACCCACCCTGCACCTTATCACCCAGATCAAACACGCACAACAGTAACACCTCACCAACGTCAAGCTACCAGCTTTTATACCTAGTACGAAGGGTATGCTTCTACTCAGAGACACATCCCTTCCTCTCACCATGATGTCCAACCTTTGGCCTCTTACCAGGGCCACAAACACTCTCAGCCCATCGTTTCTACTGAGTCAAGGCCCCCACAGTGTTCAGCCTCAGCACCCAGCCCTACCCCAACAGCTGATTATGTTTAGAAATAAAAATCTAGCGGTTCAAGGCTAAGAACTGCCTTTAGTTTGTTTTCTCTACTGTTCATTTCATTGAAAAGGGATGGGTAAAACCTGCATCTCATTTTGTATTTATCAGTACTTAGGGAATTGAAGGTTAGAATGGCCTTTTTTGTTTCATCATTGTAATGTGTAGCCACTGTTCATTTGAGCTGTCTCGGGTTATTTGGAGGAATTTAGCTTTGTTTTGATCTCATGTGCACTTGTCATTTTCATTTTTCAACATGTGACCTAGTTCTGAATACGTAATTTGAGTGTAGACTGCCACAACAGTGTAAAAGCTAAAAAAATAATAATAATTCAAAAGTATTCATACTACATTTCATTGATTTTTTACAGTATTCACATGTTCTGATCTTGCCGTATCGCCATGTTCAGCGCTGTGTAGCAAAATGCTGGGTCAGTGCCTCCTGAACTCTCGGTGGTCGAGTGTCCACAGCCCCCACAGAGTCACCATCATCAGCCAGCTGCAGGGAGGTCCTCGCCATATGTTTCATTGTCCTTCTCACATATATTATGCAAAGTGCAACATGTAACAATAACAATGGGGACCAAAGCTACAGTATGTCAACATCAAGACGTTTGACTGGACATCTCCATCCACCTTTTAATCGGCCAAATGCACATTCCACTGCCATTCTAGCCCTGCAGAACGTCTGGTTAAAGTAGCGCTGGTCTTCAGTTAGGTTTCCTGTATCAGGGTGACTCTTCATGAGCCATGGTCGAAGTGGGCAGCCCGGATTTCCCAGCAGCTTGATGGGCACCTGTGTGCCTTGGATGTCATCTGTGATCTTCCAGGCCATCCAACATACAGGTTTGATGACAGAATTAAAATTTTTGGGTGATCTATCCCTAGCACAGATAATATACCTGGATAGGCTATGCTAAGGATGCAATAGGTGTTACGATTCTGGTTAACAGATGAGAGTATATTTCACCATGGTGTGTAATTCTTTTTAAAATGCTGTCCTTACCAAAATCTGTTGTCCACAACAGCATGCAAAATCACAGAATGCCATCCCTTTCGATTAAAATAGTCGGTGTGGTCCTCAGATGGAGCGATGACCTGTATGTGGCTCCCATCGATAGCCCCAGCGCACTGAGACAATCCCCAGCGGGTTTTGAAACCTCTAATGACGTTTCCAGTGCTCCTCGTTAAAGCCAGCCACAACATGCTCCCAGCAGTCCTGAGATCTCTCTCGCACCCAGACATTCCTCTGAATAGTCGAAGACACAATAAATGAAGCATATGCGCAAACTGCAATTATGGCCCTTTTCCTCCTCCTCCGTTTCAAAATCATTGAGATGTTTCTAAAACTTTGCATATATCGCATATATCAAGCATATTTCGCGTTCGTCCATCCTGGCTAGTGTGTAGTGCAAGAACCTCCCTTTAAGTATGCGCGAGGTTTCAGATGGTGTGGCAAGTGTAAACACTTGAATTGGATATGGGTCATAATTGAAGGAACGTGTAAACAGATGGTCAAAAAAATCAGATATAGGCAACAAATCAGAATTGGGCATCGATACCTGTAGTGTCAAACTGTAAGTGTTCAAATTTAGTCTTACTTTATGTTAATATGACGTTTGCACAGCATCCAAACCATCTAGTTTCACAGATCTCAGATGTTAAGCCGACTTTTTCTGTGACCGGAATTTGAATCCAGGTCATTGGTTTGGTATTAATATTGTTTTCAATTTTTTTTGCAACATTGTGATTGTGACATTTGTTATTCCTTTTAAAAATAACCTATACCAATGTTGTCCCAACGTCCATAACTTTGCCAAATAAATGTAACATTTTGACAGCCAAACATAATTGTTGGCCTTGGGTGTGTAATTTTTAAGCCAGGCAGTATATACAGTGCCAACAGAAAGTTTTCAGATCCTTTTAAGTTTTACACATTTTGTTATGTTCCACACTCATCTTCCTCCTTATCATTCTACACACAATACTTACAATGACAAAGTCAAAACAGGTGGTTATATTTTTGTTTATATATTAAAAAAATAAAAGCTGAAATATCCCATTTACATAAGTATTCAGGCCCTTTGTTGTGACACACGTACAGTATTTGAGCTTTGTTGCATCCTATTCCTATCATTGGTCATTGAAATGCTTCTACAGCTTGAGTGGAGTCCACCTGTGACTAATTGGCTTCATTTGACATAATGGAAAGGCACAGACCTGTCTATATAAGGTCTCACAATAGATAGTGTATGTCAGGGTGAAAACAAATCCATCAGGTCAAGAGGATAATCTGTAGACCCATGGGACAGGATTGTGTCGAGACACAGATCTGGGGAAGGGTTAAGAGATACTTTCTGGAGCATTGAAAGCACTCGAGACAATGGTAGCTTCCATCAATCTCAAATGGAAGAGATTTGGAATAACCAACAGCCTTTCCAGATGTGGCCACCCAACTAAACCGAGCAACCAGGAATGAAGGGACTTCAAGGGTCACACAGGTAACCAAAGAACATAAGGGTCATAAATGAGATACTGAGTTTACTTGTAGAGATCGGAGAGACTTACAGAAGGAGCGCCATCACAGGAGGATTCCACCAATCAGGCCCATACGCCACATTGGCCAGACTTACGCGAGTCCTCACTAAAAGGCACATAACAGACAGCAAGTACCTGAAGGATTCTCATACTGTGAGAAACAAAATGTTTGTGATGACACAAAGATCAAACTATTTGGAATCATGAAATCAGGTGCAGAACTTTATCTTATTAAAACCATCCCAACAGTGAGACATGTACATGCTTTATGTACAGTAAATGTAAAATTACTGCAGATAAAAGAAAGATATCCTAAGTGAACACCTTCTTCAGTGTTCAGGATTTTCAACTGGGATGAAGATGTACAGCTCAACAAGACCATGACCCAAAGTAAAATTCCAAGAAAACAAGAGTGGCTTCAGAAGAACTCCTGAAAGTCATGAGTCTGGATGTGAACCCAAAAAAGCATCCATGGAGAGACCTGAGAATGACTGTGCACTGATCCTGCCCGTTCTACCTGGTTGAGCTTGAATGATTCTGCCAGGGAGAACGGAAGTAACTTCCAAAAGAAAGGTGTGCCAAGCTTGTAGCACTGAGTCAAGTCTTGGAGCAAAGAGTGCCATTGCTTCCAAAGGTGCTTTGACCAAGAGTGGGTTTGAATATTTACGTACATTAAATGGAGTATTTCAGTCTTTATTTTTAATAAATGAACAATACACGATTCAATTTCAAGAAAGCAATATATATATATATATACATATGTATATTTTTGCTTTATCAGGCCTGCATATGGTTTTTGTTATGTCTGAATTTATTTCTAGAATGCATAGATCAATGTGCATAGTGCTTCATTTTTCTTTATATTGATTACATTTTGTAGTGCAAAGTCCCTCCGATTCCCCATGTACAGTATTCTCCTTCAGATCAGAGCCCTAGTATATTTTACTAAACTCCAAGCCCTCAAAGAAAACCAGGTACTATTACAGCAATCATATGCAAAACACTTCCAGGTCACCTCTGAAGTGTTTTTTTTTTTTTTTTTCCCTTTTCTTGATGCAAGTTTCTTAAGGCAAGCCAAACCATGACCAAGCTAGGAAAGAGCAACTGCTAATCAGGAGTTCACTGATTTTAAATGAACTATACTGAATCCAGGGCGATGCAGTATGGCTTAGATTGCTCAAAGTGGGGGAGGTAATTTTTTGTAGGCTGATGCAGGGGTCTATCTCTCCAAAGCTGCAATTTGCAAACACATTAGTATGGATAGAGCTGGCCTCTGCCACTCTCCATAACAGGGACTGATTAATATTCCCCATCTTGCATCCTCATGCAAACACAAAAAGGAAAACTGGCAGGCAAACAGTACTTCCATTTGATGAAGTCTAGGATCTTCTGAGTGTAACAGGATATTTAACTCATATGGACATACCAGTGATACAACAAGAGGATGTCAGCTCATTCCAGGCTTTGAACTAGATCAGCGGTCATCATTTTTTTTTATTGACATGGCAAAATGTATGCACAGATAATACATTTAGTGGGAGATTTTTCGAACAATCTTCGAACAGTATTGGACCTTTATTTCTTAAACCCACTTAAAAAAACAAACAAAAAAATTACCCTTTCCATATGTAGTCAAGCAAGACAAAAACTTCCGATCAATATTCCAAAAAGCGATTGCTGCTTGAATTGTTATACACACATTTTGGACTTGAGATGGTTGCCTTAGAAAAGTGAAAAGTGAAAAGTGTATCTTTCTTTACAAATACTACCTCATTATAGTATTGTAAATATATTATATACAGTTAACGCTCATTTTTTAGGTCTGCCTAACACATTCATTTCTTCAGTTTAATAGCCAACAATATTATCTCTTGGCAGTTATTGTGTTTATGTTTTTCGGTCTGCATTACAGTCCCACTTTGATAATAACACCTGAGTGCACACATACTGTAAATGTGCCCACACACACACACACACACACACACACACACACACACACACACACACACACACACACACACACACACACACACACACACAGCATGATAGAGGCCTGGCAATACGCAATAATGCTTTTCATTACATTCATAACATATTATACATCATTTTAATGAGACTGTAATATGTGTTCGAGGTTAAGTTGGGGCCTGGAAAAACTTGCTTGTATGGAGCCATTTGTTGATTTATTAATGGGATTAAACATTCAGGTAGAATAAGGAAATAATCTCAAATGTTTTACAAGGTACAAGGCGTCTGCTGCTCACAAATCAGCCTATGGCCCTAAATATATTCAGTACCATTGATGTTAATTGTCAATTTTAAATTAATTAGTGCTCTTACCAATAAATAGTGACACAAAGCACTTACTCTTACTTTGTCGTCTATATCGCTTAATCCTGTATACAGCTCTGGAGGAATACAAAATACAAAATACATAGGCTTATATACTGTCACATACAGTAGGCTTATATATAGGCTTATTGTCTTTGCCCAGGATGGAAGTAGACTGGTTCTTCATGTTCATATGCCTTAAGTAAGATCCAACCTATCCAACAGAGACAGACAAACATAACGGAACTAATTGCACACACATATATAAAAAGGACAATTTATGCTTTAAAAATTTTCAGATATGAAAAGGCCAGATCTAGTGTAAAAGCTAGTAATTTCAAATAAAGTTTAGATACTTAGTCCTACCACAAACTGTGTCACCTTCTGGCTCTCCCATTTAGATATCCTGGCATACTGTAGATTGTCAGGCATAGATTGAAACAGCACTGGAGCCCGGGAGACGGGGTACACCCTGGTCAGGGTGCCAATACATCTCAGGGCACACTCACACTCTCATTCACACACTACGGGCAATTTGGGAATACCAATCAGCCTAATCTGCATGTCTCTGGACTGTGGGAATAAACCCATCAAGCATGGGGAGAACATGCACACTCCATGCACACAAAGGCGGAAATGGAACCTGGCCGGGAATCGAACCTGGACCCTGGAGGACAAGACAACATTGCTAACTGTCACAAAGCAGCTTTCCAGAAATATTTCAAGTTCAGATAGAAAGGTTCACATTTATAAATGTATCCCTAATTAGCAAGCCAGAGGTTATTTTAGCAAGGAAAAACTCCCAGAGACAACATGAGGAATAAACCTTGAGATAAACCAAGCAAAAAGGGAACCCAGCCTCATCTGGGTGACAGCAGATAGAATGATTACAACTAATTCCCTTCTATATCTGTGTGCTATATAGTTCAAATGTGCAGTTATGTAACCATTAAATTCATAATACTGTAGTTTCAAGTTATCAAATGTACGCTGATAAGGACTTGAGTGCAAGACTGTTCATGGAAGCCCTAAAGCAATTATGGCAATTGAAGTTCTAATCCATTTTAGCAAAACTGTTCATATCATTTGCTGTCCAAAGTCATACTCATGGCCTTTAAGTATATCTTAGGATATTAATATGGGACCATGCTCAGTCGCAATGAGTGGCTTTGAAGTGATGAGATCTCCAATCAGGGCATCAGGTGAGCAGAGCAGCATGCATACTGTAGCTTGACAGAGGGCAAGAGAATGCCAGCGAGAGAGAGAGAGAGAGAGAGAGAGAGAGAGAGAGAGAGAGAGAGAAGGGAAAAGGGGGTTAAGACAAATATTATTAAGTATCCTGATTGTCATATAATTGTTAGGAACAAGATAGATTTTTTTTTCCCCTATACAAGCTGGGATGCCGTCAGGACATTCTGACACAGAAGGTGACACAGACTTTAGGGCGCTCTGGGACATAAAGCAGACAGCCACTCTGTTGTCAAGTTTGTGAGTCATGGAACATCTAAACTTTATTTTAAATTACTAGCTTTTACACTAGATGTGACCTTTTCATGTCGGAAAATTTTAAAAGCATTAATTGTAAATTTGCAGACTGTTATTTTGTAGGTGTGTCCTTTATATATGTGTGTGCAATTAGTGCCGTTATGTTGGTCTGTCTCTGTTGGGCACATTTGAAACCACTGTTCGACATTTACCATTGTGAAAAGACCATCCTGTCTCAAGACTAGAATTATGTTTTGTCTGAACCTTGTGCATAAACGTGATATAAACAGCACTGATTGGTTAAATCTTTACTTTAAGGCTTATGAACATGAAGTCAAACTTCATCCTGGTCAAAGACAGTATATAAGACTATGTGATAAAGTGATTCTTTGTATTTTGTGCCCAAATGCATTTGAATAAAACCTATGATAACCTCTGATTGCTATGCTTCGAAGTGCATGCTTACTTAAATGTCTACGACCAACTAGCCATACATGAGTTAATGAGCAATAACAAAGTTATTCAGGAAATGCTATTAGATCTATTAGGTGTCTGGATGAAAATTACACTTCTTTTCAAACCAAAGAGCTCTGTGCCAATAATTTGTAATTTAATATATCAGAAGAAAAAACCCTAAAACTAATCAGGGAACATTCTTCACTGCACTGTACAAATGGATTTTAAATGAGAGCCTGTGCAAAACATCCACCTTTGAAATGCTCATTGGGTAAGATTTAGTCAAAGACATTTAAATTGAATTCTGTGACTATTTCTTAAGCCACCGTTGTATTCATATAGTAATTTGATCAACCGAGTTTCCTTTTTTCTGTATCATTTTCAGCCTTCTCTTATTTAAAGACAGTTCCCTTGACTCTACAGACTATCTCACTAAGTGTCATGGATGTAGACCAGATTACTAAGACAATATGCAATGTTTGGTGATTCAAGTAAATATAACTTCTTTTTTGCAAAAAAGCTGGCCCAGAGTCCCCAATTTCTAACCAGTTCTTTGTTTTCAGCCAGCCAATGCACCGACTCTCAAACAAAACAAACGGTTCCATGGCAGCAACAACACTTTGCTGGGCTATTCCCAAAACTTTGTCCTCCCATTTTATCTGCGCTTGGGACTGGCACTGCATTTGGTGGTTAGGGTTTGGGCATTGGGTGGGAAGTGAACCCCAGCCATCGCCTAAGGAAGACGAGACGCCTACTGTACCATTTAGTCACCAATGCGCTAAAAGGCCCCAACACCAAAAACAGAAAATGGTCTGACATGTAGCAGTAATGTACCATTAGCAGGTGGATGAGTGGAAAAGTAGGTTTGAATAGTTAGAACGTAGGTGAATGTAATAATGCTAAAGAGTTGGGCTGAAATTATCTGCTATCCATGCTTTCAAGCCACGGTGTGCCCTGTTACAGTGTGTGGGGTGTTGGGGGGATTCTAATGCTGCCATGACTTTTTAAGAAATTTTTTTTGACCAGGTAAGCAAAATTCCCCTTTAATGTCAATTAGTGCAGGAGCTGTGGTGGGCGGGATGTCCGATGCTAGTTGTCCAGGAGTGATTAGAAACTTAAATATGTGCTTAACTGTGGCATGGTAGGTGTATACTTTTTTGTATAAAGCTAAAGCTAGCCCAGAGGTGAACTGTGTGTTGTGATCACTTGAATGTCTACTTGGATGGGTAGGCTCAGTAGAAGTGATCAATTGGCTACCACCATAACTGTAGCATTACCCTTACTGTAGATTCAGGGAGGTCTGTGTCCTACAATGGCAATGTGGGCGTGTAGAACCATGAGTGTACCAGTGGGGAAGGTGCATGGAACTTTACCCTGGCCACTTGTATTTCATAATGAAACATCTGTAAGTGCCAAATCATATTAGGCCCTAATATTTCACCTTGAAATGCTGACATGTGTGTGCCAGGATGCCCCACTGCTGTTTGTTTGGTCCCATGTGATGAGCTTGCCTCTCAGGTTGTTCAGTACAAAGGTTTGATCCAGCTGGTGAGGAACTTAATGCACGTGTGCATGAAATCTCACTGTCAATGTCCCAGGTTCTCACGCTATTAGCTTTAACATAAAGATAATGCTTGAGCTTCTTGGTCTCCCCCTTATGATTCATTATTTTTGCTAATATTGCGAGAGACACTATCCCGTGCACACACAAGGAGTGTCAGAAAGTTTTCTAATTTATTAGCCATAAAGCCTTATTTAAGTAATTAGACAAACGCCTTATGTCATATACATCTGCTACATCAAAGAGCAAAGGCAATTCACATGTTCCAGGGAGAACAAAGAGAGCAAAAGATTTATGAATATCTGGCCGGGCATCGACTGTAGGAGGTATTACAGTATAAGAAGTGAAGAATCCACAAAGGATTTGACACTGTGTAGGGGATATATGAGCATATACTAACAGAGGTGAATACCTGGAGCAGTGGGAGTTGGGTGCAAATTGTGATGTCCAGTCACCACCAAATTTACTTTGAAATAAAACACTCAAGATGTGAATGAAGTCAACACTTCCATCTTTAATTCATGGGGGTTGACAAAAGTGTAGCACTAATCATTCGGACATTTTGACACACACACACACACACACACACACACACACACACACACACACACACACACACACACACACACACACCCCAACTGTCTGGAGCCTGGAACCCATGGACATGACCATATGCTGAGTTTCCTCCCTTGAGATACTTTGCCAGGCCTTTACTGCAGCTTCCTTCTGCTTGTTTGTGGATTTTTTTATGCCTTAAGTGTGGCCTTTGGTCTAGTAGGTTAAAAACATGCTCTATTGGATTGAGATCAGGTGACTGACTTGGCCAGTGAATATCCCTCTTCCTTGCCTTGAGAAATGCTTGGGTAGTTATCAGTGCATGGTTTGGGTAATTATAAAGCAGCTTTTGAATCAATTAAATCTAAGCAGAGAGTATAGCTCTATACACTTATAGAATTCCTCCTGCTACTTTTCATTAGTCAGATCATCAATACTAGTGATTTGATTCCTATGGCAGCCATATACACTTATACTATAACACTGCCTCTACCATGTTTCACAGTGGATGTAGAATGGTTTGGATCATGAGCTGCTCCTTTCTTTCTCCAAACTTTTCTCTTTCAATCATTCTGGTATGCTAATATCATTTTCACTGGCCCAAAGAATCTGACAAAGTGTAATCTTGCCATTCTATTCTCGAGCATTACCTTTTGTTTGAACCTTGTTCTGAAGTGTACCCTTATTCCTTCTGTTGTCTGTACTTCGTAAAGCCCTCTCTTGACTGTAGGTGTTGACAACGACATGCCTACCCTCTCCACGGTGTTCTTGACTTTGGCTAGCTGTTGTGAAAGGGTTCTTCTTCACTGTGGACAGAATTCTGAGGTCATCCACTTTAGTTGTCTTCTGTTTAGTGGTCTTTCAGCCCTATTGCTGTTACTCAGCTTGCCAGTCAATTTCTTCTTTTAAAGAACATTACAAACTCTTGCATTGGCCACTCCCCATGTTTTTGCTATCTCTCTCTGATAGTTTTCAGCCTAATGATGGCCACTCTTTAGACATTGTGTTGAGAATTTGGGGGAACAGCAACTAAATGAAAATGTAACACTTTGAACCACATCTAGCCCTTTTATCTGCTTGATTATTCGTGGAGTAAAGAGAGAAAAGGTCATACCTACCCATGATTGAGCAGAAAATCACTGCTTGTTGGTTAGCTAGCTTCCCTCCTCTTTGCCTACAGGGTAGTGCCCTAGGTCTCAACCAGTTTCTGCCCTTTTGAACTCTTCAATAGGATTCTACATGGACATAGAGTCCATTGGTCAGAAGTCTGTGGTCCTTCACTATCTTCCTGGAATTGATCCAGCACTGCTTGCTATAGAGGGAGAAAGGGTCAGGAAAGTTAGTGTAAATGATGCACTCAGCTGACTGTACCACCATCAGTAAAGCCCATGGTGTTGCTTCCAAACCAAGCTGTGATGTTTCAATTTAGGATGTTCTCTATGGTACAAGCGTACAAGTTCTTTAGAGGGCAGTGTAAAGTCCTTCAGATGTCTGAGGTGGTTAACATGCTGATGGGCCTTCTTCACCATAGTGTTGATGTTACACGACTTTGTAAGGTCCTGTGTGTTGTGAACACCAAGGTGCTGGAAGCTGTCCGTTCTCTCCACTGGGGTACCATTCTTGATAAGGAGGTTTCCACCACTTACCAGGTTTCCATGCCTAGGCACTTCATTGGCTAAAGAGACTGACAGATACCAGTGGAAGGATTATCTGGTGGTGACTTGCTTTGCACCCATTCTGCTTTACAATTCATCACATCCAAGGGCTCAGTTTCCATGACAAGGATGCCACTGCAGATTATCCCTCTCACTGTGCTAGTGACGACATTAAAGGGGAGGTGCTTGTGATGCCACTGCCACACAGCAGTTCAGTACACCCAATCAGGGTCTTGAAAAATACTTGGGAGGACTTGAAAATTGACCAGAAGATATGACCATCAACACCCTTCACAAAAATAAGCCTCAGAAGGTCATCAACAAAAGGGCTGGCTGTTTACACAGTGCTACATCAAAATATATAAATTTGTCATATTATTCACAAATCAAAGCCAAATTTGAAGGAAGAATGAAAGAGATATAGAACCCAAGTCCAGTATAAAGTTTCCAGTCGGTGATGATTTGGGGTGCCATGTCATCTGCTGGTGCTCAAGTCAAGTATTCTGGTTTCCTCCCACTGTCCAAAGACATGCAGATTAGGCTAATTGACATTTCCAAGTTGCCTGTAGTGTGTGTTTGTGTGAGGTAGCGCCCTGTCCAAGGTGGATGCCACCTCATGCCACCTCATTTCCTGGGATAGGCTCCAGGCCCTGTGAACACAGGATAAGCAGTATAGAAGATGAATTAATGAATTAAGATTAAATGATTTGTCACATGTACCTTTGAGCACAGTGAAAATAAGTTTTTCTGCAAATTGCAGTTTGGAAACTGGGGTCAGGGCACAGGGCCTGCCAGGATACAACTTGTCGGCCCTGGGGCTTAAACCCCCAGCCTTCCAATCAGTAACCCAGTGCCTTAACCATTTGAGCCACCACTTGCCCAAATGAATGAATGAAAATTATGCATATTCATTTCATGTTAATCTATCCTTCAGTATTGCTAGTTTAGATAACATAATGAAGGATTAATTAATCATAATGATGAAATGCTTATTTTGGCAACAGATTAACCTATCAAAGAAAAATATGAATTTTAATTATTTTCTGTATATGCAGGACTTTTGAAATGGTTATCTGGTGCATCTTCACTTTCAGCACTTACTCTGTGGCTCTTTCAAAGTGACTTATGCCTCTTCACTCTGTCTTATGCATGAGTTTTGATGCCTTGTCTAGGTAGTTATGAAATTATCTCTTTTTATGCTCTTTAGGCTTTGTTTTAGGCCATAATTTTAGGCTACCAGTCTTTTCAGTGATTGTTCATATAAGTTATTTTGTATCCCAAAGATAGGAGCTGTTTTAATATTTCAGAATTAATGATCAATTGTAAATCAGTTGTATTACCCTCATTAAGATTATAGTTTTCTTCTCGAACTATAGGATTTTAATACTTGAGCATTTAATACTTATTCCAGCTGCATGTTTAGTATTTCCTGGCCACTAATTAACTTTGACTTTAAACATTCAGTGAAAACCTTGTCAGAGTGGCATATTTATCATTTGTTATTTAAATGTTTCAGCTGATAAAATTCCAGCGGAAGGGAAATACTTTTTGCAGGGATTTGTATTTGATTTGTTGCAATATCGTTTAACTGTAATAAGTAATACTAAACACATTTCACCCCTCAATGTATGTTCACTTTTTTTGTTTTTCTTTTTTTGTAGGTAGAATATTTGCATTGATTAGAGAAACTATCAGTACAAGCATCTCATTTTCTGAAGTTAAGGCCCACTTTTGATATAATATATTTAACAGTCACTTTTTGTCCAATGCTTCTTTACAACACTGCTTTAGTCCACTGATGTCTTCTCTTGTGTATGCACAGCTCTCTTAAGGACATGACATAGCTTTCAGATCCAAAAGAAGGATGACAAAGAAAGAGCTGAGACTCAGACCCAATGGAAAAATCCTATCCTGTATGTGGTTGGAGTGTCAGAGAAGCTAAAAAGGATTTTTTTTTTTTTCCCCACTCCACTCCAAGGACCGGGCACCAAAACACAAGAAGAGCAATATAATATATGCGGGCCAATGCAGTGAAGAGCGTTCAGAGCTCTACATTGGGGAGACCAAACAAGCTCTAAATAAAAGAATGTATCAGTACAGAAGGAGAAATACCTTCAACTGAAGACTAAAGGACAGAGAGAGGAGATGGTTTGAGAGAGGGGTAAAATCTTAGGCATCATAACCTGTCTCCTATTTTTCATGATGCCCTTTCATGCATGAAAAAGATCACAACCTCTTCACAGGTCCACCTAGAAAGACAGACTGCCCTTATTCTCTCTAATTCTTACACCTTATTAACTTTTCCTTATGTCTCTCTGTTGCTTCTTCTTCTTAACAACTTTCTAAATAATAGTGGGTGAATTGAGTGCCAAGGTGCTTTAGCAAGCTGCATTTTTACATTCCTCACCAATGACAGCATGTAAAGCATTATGTTGGGTCTGAGGTTTATTGCTAGGGCTGATCAGCATCTTCAGGGCTCTGATTTGTTGTCTAGATTAACTGAGTGTGTCCAAGATTGGATGACCGATAATTTTATCTTATTAAATTCAGATAAGACTGAAATATTACTTATTGGTCCAAAAACCAGTACACAAAAGCTCTCACAATTCAGCTTGCGTTTAGAAGGATGTACTATTACTACCAGCTCGATAGTGAAAGACCTGGGCGTAATATTAGACAGCAACTTGTCCCTTGAAAATCATATTTCCAATATTACAAAAACAGACTTAGGAACATTTTATCTGTAACTGATGCAGAAAAGCTGGTTCATGCATTCATGACCTCCAGAATGGACTATTGTAATGCGTTAATAGGTGGTTGTCCTGCATCCTCGATAAACAAGCTATATTTAGTCCAAAATGCAGATCAAGAAAATATGATCATATAACCCCAGTCCTATCATCCATGCACTGGCTATCTGTTAAGTTTGGAATTGATTACAAACTAGCATCACTTACGTACAAAAACCTAAATGGTTTTGCTCCCACATATCTAGCCAGTCTTCTGACATGCTACAATTAAGATCACAAAACTCTGGATGTCTGGTAGTAGAAAATCAAAGTCCATAAAAGAGGGTGGCGCGTTGGAATAGTCTCCCTGACAGCGTTCTGGGCTCAGACACAGTCTCCCAGTTTAAAAGTAGACTCAGGACACATCTCTTTAACGTGGCATACACATTATTCATCCCATAACTGCATACTCCAGTATATTTAAATGCACACTCTCATCTAGTGTTGCTGTGCTACTAATGTAATGAACGGCAGCTACGCTAATTCTTTTCCACCTGTTCTTTATTTTTCTACCCATCCCGAGGCATCTGGAGATGTGCCAGCTCCAGTAGACAGATCCAGCAGAGGCCAACTTTGTGAGGATCCTGAGGCATCCAGAGAAAAACCACCTCCAGCTGGATTCTGCTTCATGGTGGTTTGGAGCTACACACGCTGCTCCCGAGCTCTCAGTGATACAGACCCCTCTGCCCTCTGCACTTGTCTGACTCATTCTGGTGCCGGACTGGATTCCATGTTAACTTGGACATCTTCTATTGTATTGAACTTCCAGCTGCCTAACATAGAATTCCTGCTATCTGTTATGACCCAAATGAGGATGGGTTCCCTGTTGAGTCTAGTTCCTCTCAAGGTTTCCTCCTATTGCCATCTCAGGGAGTTTTTCCTTGCTGCCGTCGCCCTTGGCTTGCTCATCAGGGACAATCTGATCATTATGATCTATACACATTTTTACTTGTTATACACATCTCCATAACATTTATAAAATTCTGCAAAGCTGCTTTCAGACCATTACCATTGTTAAAAATGCTATATAAATAAAATGTATTAAATGAATTTAGGATATATGCACTGCTGTTCATTCACTGTGCTACGAACACTGATGCTCAACATGTGAGCACCTTGTTGTGCCATCAGATTTATCAATCTTGTGTCAGGCTTGTCTTGCACGGATGTTTACAGTAAATGCTGTAGAGAATAAGTATAGGCATATTGGATCATCACCATAACACTGGCTCTGGTTTTTGAGACTTAATGCTGGATAGTGTGACTATAAGTACTTTGTGCTATATGATCAAAAGTCCAATTGTTTACACAGGATGTGTTTTAATTAACATGAGGTCCAGTTTGTTGAGTTTACCAACTTTACATGGAGACTCTGGTGCAAAACTATGGCATTTTACCTGTTAAACTAATCAATCGACTGCAGCCATGAATAATCACAGAAAATATGCATCAGATGCATCTTCATGGTTTCCAAGTTACCATGTGGGACCATCCTCAGCAGCAATGAGTGATCTCCATGTGATGGGAACTTCAACCAAAAGTGGAACACCAGGATGGATTAGGCACCGGCGATTTGTGTCATCTGTGCGGATAGAAATGGACGAATACTTCAGATATAGTAAACAAGACATCTGAGTGGAAACATGTATGAGGGACAGAAGGAGCCAATGAGTTGTCATCCGCATAGCAGTGATATGAAAACCCATTTAAATATGCCAAAAGATCCAGTATAGAGACACCATGGACCATTCTTAAATGGGGAAAGTCTGTGTGGAGCAGATTTTGATCTCCATATCCCCTCATATGACCTACCTTCCCGTTGGAAAGCTGGATGTGCCACAGATTCCATTCAAGGCTCATGAAGATGGATGAGAGTTTAGCTGATCTAGCAGCATTTAGCTGCTCTGAAATTAGTTTGGTTATGTTCTTGGTGGTTGTGCTGTGAGAAAAGAGTGAGTGTGTGTTCAAAGAACATGGTTATACAGTACATGAGCTGAGTGGCCACTCCAGCTGGCCAACCTTTATAACTGTGGCCCTGAAGCCATTTACTAATGGTGGAACAATGAATGATAACACAAACTGTTAATAATTAGTATTTATTCAAGGTAAAATTCTAATTATTAGCTTTAAGGCATGTTGTTTAATGATAAATGAATACCTACTCTGGTTTAGTTATATAATGCTTTATTATCATTAGGTGTGTTTAACATTCCATTAATATTCACAATAACAGCCAAAACGAAATAAAAATTGCATCATCTAACCACCTTAAACATAACAGTCTGATCCGGCTCAGTTGGAATGACAGTCTTGACGTAAACCTTGGAGCATCTGTTCAATAGAAAATATTAGCCATGTTAACAATTGATTTGATCTTTTTTTACTCTTTGAAATAAAAAATGTTCTTTGCATGTTTGCCAGATGTGGAAGTAACGTTAGGTGACACAAGGATTTATTTGATAGGGCAATTTGCTTCCATTCCTGTTAAGTAAACTCTGTGAGAACTGCACCACAGTCCAGTCTCTGAATCTAGTTCATTGTGATTAGTCAGTGATGAATAGTCTTGTCCTGGGTTTAGTTTTGCCTCTTATCTGTTGTCATTACTGTCATTGTTTCTGCTATGATCTGTTCGGGTTTCAGTTTGGCTATCTTGTTCTTGTTTGTGTTTTATGTTTTCTTTAAATAAATGTCCTCATATTCGCGATCATGCCGTATCTACAAACCATCAAACCTGACAGGATGCAAGGTATAGCAGAAGGGTGGCCCCGAAATTAGTTTTTGTTTAGGACAATATCAGCGAAGTACTGTATGAGAACTTTGCAGGCAGCCGCCTTGCCATCTGTCCTGATACCAGATAAATTTCGAAGCCTGCAGGGGAGAGAGGAGCGAGATCCCAAAGAGCGCCCTGGATAGGGACTGGTAGAGGTGAATGAGCAGTGCAGTCAACTTGGGAAGGCTCCTGGCTCATGGTACGGCATGACATTGCTCAGGATGATGTGACTTCCTGCAACGACTGTAAGGAAAGGACCAAGCTCGCCATCCAAATGGACATAAGTTGATCTTCCAGCACTGTATGCATGGGAGTTTATGCAGTAGCTGCTCATATCGAGTGGATGAGCTATCTATTGAGTGCTGCTCCTTACTCCAGGAGGCACCGGGCAAACCTCCAGCACCCCATCCAAGCCTAAGTTAAGCATCATTTTCTCAGAGCCTTTCCTTCTTGGCCTTTTAGCTCTGTTAAACCTCGTAGGCACTGTTAGCTATGTTAGCCATGTTAGCCCAGAAGGCAATGTTAGCACTGTTAGCTTGTTGTTTTCCTAATTACTTATTTGTTGTATAATCTGTGAACTGGCTGCTGTAACGATACAATGTCCCTTTAGGATTAATAATGTGCTATCACTTTCTCTCTCAGACTGGGGATGTATCAAGATGAGAGCAGAAAAAAACTTTGGAGAAGAGGGAGTCTTTGCAGTGATGGGCTATTAATTGATAATTTCACGCATTTATTATATTTTAATCAGGTCATGTATAGTATCCCATATAATATGGAGACATTATTTTCCCTGGGATGAACACGGTCGTATTGGAAAGACTGTTATTTCTTTTTCTCTGTTCTGCATCGGCTTCTCTCAATTCATTCAGGAGAATCAGAATGTACTGACAAGATCCAGCAGAGAAGAAAGGGCTGATGGGGACAGTGTAGCAGAGACTAAGGTGAGTTAAAAAAGTATATCTGTCTTCAACCTCAAGGAAATGAAAACCATAACCTCATTAACCTTTGGGATGTGTTCTGTCGAAGCTTCTATTTCAGGTGTAAGTAATGAAACATTTCACAGTTTTTCAGGGTGAACCTTTTTAATTACATCTTAATCCCATGCAGTGCAGTTAAAATAAAGAAATGTGGGAGTTGCAGTTTTAAACGTAGTCAACGTGTCAAATGTACTGTGTTAAGGTAAAAAGAAAAGAATTCAATCTATATGTTATAATATATCTATATTGTTGTTGCATCTATATTTCACCCCATAGTATGAGTTTAAATATGAAAACAGGTGTGTCCAAAAAACGTTTCCCCAATGGTGATTTTAATAGACCCTCATACAATATTTTTGCTAGCCTGAAAACTATGAATTTTTATTAATATATACTTTACACTGCAATGATTTGTCCAACAAATGGAAAAACTGATTTACTTTAAAAACATTTTAAAGATCTTAATAATGTGATTTTTGTGTCTTTTTTGTTGTTGTTGTTGTTAAGTTATATAATGTGTGCATTAATAGCACACAGAGTCATACCATCATATACTACCTAGTATGGCTCCTTTTGCGTTAACAGCTCTGGTGGCAGAAAAACAACAGAAACTTGCTCATAACCTGTTAACTTGCTGCTATGTGGGAGCTGGTGTGTACGGAATCTGACCCAGACAGAACCTGACACTGCTACAAATACAGTAGTTTACATACATACTAAAGAGTCAGAATGAGCCGTGTGACCTCTGAGATGGAGTTAAAAATGGTAGCAGAGGTACAGTTTCAACATTATTTAGCAGGCTAAATAGCTGGTTAGCTGGCAAATATCCTACTTAGCTTCTTAGTCCTATTTTGTTAGTTATTAAACCACTAAATAAACATGCAAATTATATTTAATTGGCTAAATGTTTTTTTCAGGAAGTTAGTTTAGGTTCTTTGTGTACCCGAATAGAATTTTTCCCCCATTTTATTTTAAATATTAAAAATAATATATTTGCGTCGTCACTGTGGCATACACGTGAAACAAATGAGCTTATTAAACTTCTCATATTAATTGTACAGATCACATGATAATATTTTTTGAGTTGGAAATAGTAGCTTTTTGTAAGTAAGTAACTCCCTGTGAGATAATGAAGAATGCCAGCAGCTTTACACCACTATAGCATCCCTGAATGCACGATGTGCCAACCACTGTACTAGTGAGAAAGGAAAGGCTTTGTATTATTTGCAAGGATGAGTGTGAGGATTTTAAAAGGCAGCATATATAGTGCCAGTCAAAAGTTTTGGACAGAAGTTTGCACTTGATAAAACTATTCCAGACCAGCTTTGTGTCTTAAAATAACAATGTACTATTGTTGGTGTTACTTAATTTTATTATTCCATATGCGTTTTTTTTTTAATATATATATTATATATATTTTTTATCTCGGGTATTGTTCTAGAATATAGAAAGTAAATCCCTAAATGAAAAACAATGATCCGTGAGCATTGTCCAGGCTGTTCATAAGTTCCTAACGGGGGTGGGTCACCTGGGATGAACAGCAGTTTGGTTTTGCTGAGATTAATTTTCTGCTTATCTATGATAAGATGTCTGCCAGACATGCTATCTGAGCAGAAATACAGTGTCTGAGGGAGGAAAGAAGATAATGAATTTAGCCTCATCTGCATAACAGTGGTATAAAAAGCTATGTGAGGCTATGACCTCACCAAGACCGAGAATAGAGGAACAGAGGAGGAGCAAATACCAAAGTCTTATGGGTAACAAGTCTTGTGTCTGCACTCACCCATCTATGTAGGAAGCAAACCACTGCTTCATACATTGGGTCAAGGTGGAGTGAAGCTGATTCACATACTGTGGGTTTGATGCCCAATGTACCCATCTGCTAGGAAGAAACCAGCCCAAAAGGAGTAAGACGGCACAGAAGAACGGGCAGAAAGTGACAGGTAGCCTTCTCTCCTGTGCCTCTCCACAGACTATCAGAAAGAGATTTTATTTTTTTTTTTTGTCTGGGAACATAAAAGAGGATACCAGGCTAAAAAATGGTTGCCAGGTAGGTTTCATTAAACACAAGAACCAAGACAAAGCGTATCTATATCCACCCTTTTATTTTCTCATCAAAATGGCTTCCTCTACGATTGGGTATAGAGCCAGATTCAAGGATGTGGTCTCCTAGTGGTGTCTTGCTCCAAAATAGATATTGTGCACCTGGTGTGTATGTGCACACCCTTACACATGCATGCATACAGTGGGTGGTCACAGTGAGGAACACCCTGGAAAATATCTGCAATTGCTTCTGTTGGCCAGAGGTGAAAAATCTCTACCAGCACAGTCAGCAATGTCAGCACACCTCCCCCTCAAGTCTGTGCCTGCCCTTTCTACAATCATCTATGTTCTGTTTGAGTGCATAAACATGGATCTGGTTGGTCCCTAGCTCATATCGGTTCAAGGGCATGAATACATCTTTGACTATGCCATCAAAAAGCCTGAGCAGTTCTCCTGCAAAAAGTCACAATCTAAAATGCTGGCTATGAGCTTGTCCTGTTACGCAGTTGCATGGGGAAACCAAAAGCACAGAAGATGAAGATGAAGGAGACGAAGATGGAGACAGGTGTAGCAGATTCAGACCTCTATCTGCAGTATCACACAATGGCCTTGTAGAATGCTTCAACAAAGCAAGAAAGAAAACCATCTCTTGAACCCTGAGTTGCACAATGAATGTCTTCATAACCTGAATGACATCGAGCAATTATGTGTTGAGTCTGAAACTTATAAGGATTGTAACAACTTCTTGAGAGCAATGTAATACTAAGGGGTAAAAAGAGCAATTATTTTATCATTCATAACACTGAAAGCCGAATCAGCAACATCCTGCAAACAAGCAGACAGCACTAAGGCTACAGGACCAAGAGTTTTTACAAATTTGTAACTGGACGATATGAACCAGCATGCTCTTGGGCCAGGGCCTCTTGTCTTCAGAAACAGCAAAGTGAAACAGCGTACCTTAATCAGGTAAATACATTGCTGGAGCTGAACTTGGTGAATGACTGAGGTAACAGAAAGAGTCTGTCATCTCAGAAGTCTATGCAACTTTACACAAATCTTGGGTGACTCTCTAGCCCATCCCAGCAGACTTCTGCTTAGGAGTAACCGGCATATTGTATAGAGAGAGAGTAGTACGAACAACACCTTCGTGCATCAAGGACAAAATACCTTCCTTGTTTTCAATACCTACTGTAGGTGTGAGGGCTTTCAGCTGTGATATGTATGGTGTAATGCAAACTGTACCCACTTCATTAGCATTGGCAGACTACAACCTTGGAGGTACAGAACATAGGTAATTAGTTTCATTATTAGATAAATAACCTGTGAGAGCACAGTTCAAAAGCATGAAATGGGAACCCAGTCTATCCCTGCAGAGCTGATGGTGGATGCTGAAACAGAACCATTATACAGAGAACCGCAAACAGAAGAGCTCCATGGAAGGATTAAAAATACCATTGACACTTAACATGAAAATGGGTAGGTTTTGTGATTTAGTGTTCAGTATCAATTTCAACATGATCGCTGTATGATCCGTGCACCGTTGGTTTATCATAGGTTTAGGGAAACTTTTGATAATATTCTGGATATCTGACTGAGTGGGAGCTGAAATATTCCATGGCTTTTGCCATGGAAGAAAGGGATTTCTTTTAATCTTTCAATGAGGGACGTCACTTTAGGATCCACAACAGCAGGGGGTGCACATGCTTCCCTTAACATACCATGTCCTGTCATATAGGGGGGACGGAGCAGAGACAATAATTCGTTCCATCTTATCTAGAAAAGCACCTACAACCAGTTTGGATTAGGGATTGGTTTACACCAGTTAACTTGTGTAACCGTTACCCTTTTTGTCCTTAGATTTTACATTTTTGCTCACCATCCCATTTCAGTTTTATATCACACCAGTATTAAATTTCACATATATATATTGTGACAATTCTTCAGAAGCGCATTTGTGAGATCGGACACTGATGTTGGATGAAATTGCCTGGCTCACAGTCTCTGCTCTAATTCATCCCAAAGGAGTTCCATCGGGTTAAGGTTAAGACCACTCAAGTTCTTCCATACCAAACTAGCTCATCCATGTTTTTATGGACCTTGATTTGTGCACTGATTCACAGTCATGTTGGAACAGGAAGGGGCCATCCCCAAACTGTTCCCACAAAGTTGGAAGCATGAAATGTACAGCATGACTGCAAATACACACCGTACCGTTTTGCTGAGACAATAAATGCAAATACATGGCGCACACTAAATTCACATCCTACTATACCAAGGTAAGGATCCACACACCAAAACTTGTACAGTACATCAAATGTGTAAAGGTGCAATTACATGCTGGAGCTTTAAATTAAATGCACACATCAAATAGTATATAACTGCATATACAATCTGGAGCTTATACTAAATGCATATGCCCCCTTAAATTAAAGATGGGAGATGGGAACAAAACTTCCCGAAGAAAATTACCAACAGAATCTCTTACCTTCCTTCAAGAGGGAAGACCATATTGGACCCCCAAATTGATGAAAGTTGAAAGTTTGATGAATGAACCTCTAGATCTGTGGTAAATCAGTGCTAGGTATTTTACTGGGGAGACCAGAGAAGCAGAGAGGTGGGTTAAAAGACATTAGCTAAAATGGAGATGTCTGAGCTGTGTTTTTCTCTGTGTAATCATTTGACATGTCTGTTATTGTTAAACTGCATGAATCTACACTGCTTGGCTATGTGCAAAAAAATCCTAAATAATCCTTTTAAAATATATTTTTTATATACACACACAAACACAAGGGTGACTCAAAAATTATCCACACTCCACTATTATTAGCGCTTTCGGCTGAAGATAAATGTTTCCCCATCACTGCTGTGCAGGTGTGAACGTGCTGCATCAGGTATGAACGCTTGTTGTCAGATGAACAAAGTGTATTGAAAAGCAACGTGTTGTCTTTGACTTTCGGCTGTTTCAGGGGTCGCCACAGCGAATCATCTGCCTCCATCTAGCCTGCATCCTCTTTTCTCACCCCAACTAACTTCATGTCTTCTCTCACTACATCCATAAATCTCCTCTTTGGTCTTCCTCCAGATATATTGTCTGACAGTTCCAACCTCAGCATCCTTCTACCAGTATATTCACAATCTCTCCTCTGAACACGTCCAAACCACCTCAATCTGGCCTCTCTGACTTTATCTCCAAAATATCTGCTATGGGTTGCTCCTCTGATGAACTATCCATTTCTTCAGCCTATCCATACTTGTCACTCCCAAAGAGAACCTCAACATTTTCAGCTCTGCTACCTCCAGCTCTGCCTCCTGTCTTTTCTTCAATCCCACATTCTCTAAGCCATAGAGCACCGCTGGTCTCACCACTGTCTTAAACACCTTTCCTTTCATTCTTGTTGATACTCTTTTATCACACAACACACCTGTGTGTCACCCATGTGTGTGTGTCTGTGTGTGTGTGTGTGTGTGTGTGTGTGAACGTATATAGAGTATATATAAAATATATAACAACACAAGGTTAACTATAAAATTACTGAAATTAGTTTTTGAACTGTCTGAAGCATTTTTAAAATCTGGAAGGATTATGATGAACCTTATAAAATATGTCACCAGGAAAGGTTTAAAAAAGTATTATTTTTTTTAATTAATTGATAACATCCTTATGTTAAAATGTAAAAAAAAAAAAAAAACTGAGTGCGAGTTCTTTCATATTGGCTTTGTTCAGATAGTGAAGCATTTCTTACTGTAGTAGCAGTTAATTTCTTGCCTAAACTAAAAGTAACTTATGATTTAGTGTTTGATTCCATTTCCTTTTCTTCTACTGCTTTTTTTTTTTTGAAGGGGGGGATGAAATGATGCTGAGAAAGCTACTTCTGGCAGCAAAAAACTTGGAAGTATGAAAATGGCCCATTGTAGCATATTCTAGAATATTTGTAGCTGTGCCATCTGTTTGGTGACTTTTAGATAAGTGTTGTATTGGTGGATTTTAGATTGTGTTGTAGCAGCACTTACACTGAGATTTTAATTTAAAAAAATCCTGACACATGGATAATTTTGCATTTGGTTGTTTTGGTCAGTATGATGAACAGGGCAAGCATGTCTCAACAATCTCAACATACGCCTAAAGGTTTTTCTCCTTTTCATATACTATGTTTTTATTTATTTATACATTTTAAAACCAAAGACTAAACAAACAAACATTTCACTTCAACTACTGTGCAAAAACACTAATTACTAATTAATCAGATCTCTCTCTCTCTCTCTCTCTCTCTCTCTCTCTCTCTCTATATATATATATATATATATATATATATTTTTTTTTTTTTTTTTTTTTGGGGGGGGGGGCAGTATTTGCATAATACAAATAATCCATAATCCATAAAAGTCAGGAAGCAATAGTAATATATTGAGCAAAATCTGGAAAAATAAAAGAAAAATAAAATTTCAGTAAACATTTAATATCACAGAATATAATTTTTGTTCATACTTGAATTAAAACCATGAAACTAGATATTCTAGATGTATCATGTGCAAAGTGAAATATAACACGCCTTTTTTTTGATGATTATGGCTTACAGCCCATGAAAAAATTTCATTTTGAGTTTGACAAAATTACTATTTAAATACTGTGTTTATCTCTCAGTCTAGTTGAGCACATGCAAATATAATCAAAGAGAAGAATACTGACTTGTCAAACTCCATGAAGTGGATAAGGCACAGAAGGTCATCACCGAAAGAGCTGGCTGTTTACAGTTTGCTGTATCAAAGTATAATAATGGAAAGCTGAATGAAAGGGGAAAGCGTGGTAGGAAAAGTTACACAAACAGCTTCAAGCCTAAGATGGGTTAAGAGCTTGGGAACGCTTCACAAGTAGTGGAATAGTGGAGGCTGGAGTCAGTGTATTAAGAGCCACCATGCACAGAAATCTTCAGGAAATGGGCTTCAATTGTTGCATTACTAGTTTAAAACCATTAAACCAAGTTTTGCATGCATAAAAGAACAGACTTTTCAGTATATTAGGAAATAGTATATTATTTCTGAGATACTGGAATTTTGACATTTTCTATTAGCTGTAAACTGTAAACAGAGTTAAAGCAAAGAAAATGTTACTTTACATGCAATGAATGAAGAATGAGTTTGACTTTTTGAAAAATGTAATAATTTTCTCTATTCTTTTGAGATGCACCGTATATATGGAACATATGTTGTAATATGATTTACATTTACTCTCTACGCATTTGGCAGACACTTTTATCCAGGGCGACTTACAAAAAAGTGCTTTGAATTTTCCATCCTTGGGTAGATCCTTACACTGATTACTGGGTTACTATGTACCATCACTGATGTAATAAGTATACAGTTAATTATATACAGTTTTACCCAGATTGGTTCCTGACTTTTCCCTATACCAGTGTCTGGGATCATATACAGCTGTTTCCATTGTGTTGCCGAAATCAAACTTTAAAATCAATAGCACTTGAGATATTTGACCCGTTTTGCCGCTGTCCTTTCAAATAGCAACCAATGAGATGAGCAGCTGTATGCGACGCTCCAACAAGCGACTCATTTTGCGCAGACAGATTGGCGGACCTGGCAGGAGGAGCAGAATTTCTTAGAAAAAAAAAAAAAAAAAAAAAAGTTCTCCCCAGTCAAACCATCAGAGCCATGACTGAAGAGGATTTGTTGCATAGCCTAAACAGCGTCGGGATATTTTCCACTTGAATAGTCAGGTGTGTCTTCGGTCCAGATATCATCCTCGTCATTGCTATTCATATACAGTGTGTATGTAGTCCGGTGTCGCAGAAGCACCCCGTAGACACGCTAAGTGCAATTTGACGGACGCCTCCACGGTTTGATTGTAAACGGTAACGAGTGATCGTGGAAGCCAGACGATTAAAAAAAAAAAAAAAAAAGAAATGAGGGGGTGAAGGTGGTGAGAGACGGAGCGCAAGAGCAGCTCGATCGCGCATCATCTCAGCGGCAGTGACGTGCTACTGCAGCTCGCGCACAGATAACGCGCCTCTCTCTCTCTCTCTCTCTCTCTCCCCAGCGAGCGTCCGCACCATCCGGAAACGATTCCGCTCTTTTACCCTGCCACTATCTTAAGAGGCATCCTAGAGTCGACATACCTTTACGTTTTGTTTTGTTATTGTTGTTGTTGTTTTTTTTTCTTCTGGTGGATTATCTCATATTTAGTGTTGCGCCACGCGCTTTGGTCTTTGGCTCCGTTTTAGGTGGGAAAAAAAAAATATGGAAGGCGGGAGATGAGCCGCGTCCGAGCCGAACGCGTTTTTGCTCACTAATCCATCGCATCTTGTTGCACTGGACTCGTGTCGTGGGCAATGGAAGATCTCGATTGGCATACCAGCAGCGCGATTTGTCGTTTCTGAAGAATGTCTTCAAGTATGTGGGAAAAATAGCCATAGCTTCTGGAGTGTAAGGTAACTTATTATTATTATTATTATTATTATTATTATTATTATTATTATTATTATCGACGATGGTGGATTTAATGATATACCAGTGATGTATAAAGTGAGTTGCATTGGCACGTCATTGTCTGCACGTCTGATTAATTCAGTACAACTACGCCAATTTTTTTTTTTATTTTTTTTTTTTTTGAGGACTCCCATGATGGATGAGATTTGACGGGAACTTAAGAGCGCAAATATTCGCCTTTTCTCCGCAGATAAAAATCGAGCTTCGGCACAAAAACGCGCATATCGAGCGCGCACAGGTTTCTATCATTAATAGCAGTTCTGGTGTTTCTCGAGGTAAAAGCCTGATTTGCATTATGGCAAGATAACTGCCGCATTCAAGTCGAGAGACAGCTTAAATGTCGTGCGTAAGCACTCGGGTCGCTCCATTCTGGGGAATCTCATGGCGTTAACGTCAAGTGTATGAACGGCAACACACACACACACACACACACACACACACACACGGCAGCACAGTACACTGCACACAACTGCAGTGGCTGCAGGATTAATGCAACCAGGACATTGAATAGCATTTTGAATACTCTCTCTCTCTCTCTCTCTCTCTCTCTCTCGATGAGACTCCTACGGTATAATACTCGGATGCATTTCTCATGCGTAAAAATGCTCCTGATTCATTAACGCATCCAGCAGTTACGCGACGTGAGAGTCTGTTGCATGTTAATCCGCTCACGGTTCGGTAATTCACGACGAGCCGAAATCACTGGCTGCTGTGTCCCTTTCCGGATTTTCCTCCAGCACCACTGCAGTGACTTGCCATGCATTTCTATTGAACACTGAACCGAGCTGAGCCAACACCAACTGGCTTTTCACATCATCTACAATGCGAATCACATTTACCCCTATCCACCCGAGCAAGTCGTCATACATTGCAGATAATCAGTTAGTATGTTTTTTTTTATTTATTTTATTTGTTCTGTCCTCGGCTCTTAATAAGATTCGACCTTATACGAGGACACTATCCAGGTTGCAGTCTCGATCCAGTTTTAACAGCTGCCCGTGTTACACATTCCCCCCAAAACACCTTCTATAGACTGGACTTAGCTAAGATGTGAACTGAATGATACCTACATAGAAATATATTATATGTTTTATATCTTCACGAGTGTTGCATGTGCCAAAAAAGTGAGTTTTCATTCCTTGTGAACCACAAGGTGGCAATGTTTATCCAAAATATGTTTCCTCTCTGCTAAAGAATAAAGAACATTTTTTTAATGCGTTATGCACTATAAGAGCAAATAATAATAAATAAAAAAGAGAGCAAAATTGCTAAACACAGTTCTAGTAAGTAGTCCATTTTACTAGTTCATTCACGAAACTTGAAGCTTCAGCTTGCATTAGAGGACATTTTGTTGACATGGTTGTGGTTCATGTCAAATCAGAAAAAAAAAAGTTATTGTGACTGAACACTTTTATCCTGCGATGAAGTATTCATATCCTGATGGGAGTGGTCGCATTCACATGGCACGGGGGTCTTCTAAACAGTTTGAGGAGTTGATGTAATTCGTAGGTTGTTGCAGTCACAGGCACCAGTTCACAATCCGGTTGAACATACTGTATATGGGAGATTTCAGACTGGTTTATTTGTAGGGTAGGTTATGTGTAGAGTCTCATACAGAAGCTATGTGTGTGTTTATGTGTGTGTGTGTGTGTGTGTAGAATCTCATACAGAAGCTGTTCTGGCCCAACACCATACAAAAGCATGTTATGTTGAAATTTTCTTTTAATTTGCTATTCCTCCTACTAGTCTCTCTATCTGTATATACCCCTAAAGAGCAAGCGAGGAATAGCAAAGTAAAGGAATATTCAACATAAAATGTTTCACTATAGATGCAGAGCACAGCCTCTGTGTGTGGATTCTACATATAGTACTGTGCACAATTCCTGAGCAGCCCCTCGTTTTTCTATCATGATAACAATATTTTAAATTGTGTCATATTTTTAATGGTTATACTTTAAATTTATGATTATCCCATACTCTTTTTATTCTATTTCATTCAGAATAAGGATGGACTCTGATTTTCATTGGACCCTGTGCAATGACAGGAAATCTATAAAAAAGAAAATAAATCGGAACAAATGTTTTAATGCTACAGGCTGCAAAGTGCCCAGAGATACAATTTAAAAATAGGTTGTTTACGTAACCAACTCAGCAGCAACCTCATTTCCCCTCTTGTTTGTTCTAATTATGTTTGTTTGTTTTTTCACGCCTGTATACTTCATACCGTAGGTCACTGTCTGGTTTAGTAAACAGAAACATTTCTCTGAAACTACTCAGTTTCAGGGACTGGACTGAAACTTGTCAGAAATGAGAGCCAAAAATGCCATTCAGGAATCCTGGGAAACTATTCCTGAGGTCTACATTAAACATTCCAGAAGGTCTTTGGAAGCAAAATATAAAGAAATGAGGGGTGGCTACAGAACCCAGTACCCAGTACTGCACATCCTCTATCTCTCCCATAAGGTTCTGTACATTTTCGGTTCCTGATGCTGGTCTTTCTAAGAAACGTATCCTCTGCAGCAGCGGTAGCTCTTGGTCATCTTTTCCTGCGATGGTTTCATCATAGAGTTTGTTTCAAAGTTCTTGAGAATTTTCAGATTTACTGACCCACGTTTCTTATAGGAATGGCCGACTCTCTTTTCTCTTTACTTAACTAAGTGTTTCCTGCCATAATATGAATTTGTATAGTATTTGTAAACAAAATGAATTGTTTTGACTGTTTGTAATCTTTTTTGTTTGTTTGTTTGTTTTCTAGGCCAAATGACATAGGATGAAGGCTGTTCGTAATTTGTTGATTTATATATTTTCCACCTATCTATTGGTTATGTTTGGATATACCAGTGCCCAAGATTTCTGGTGTTCCACACTGGTTAAGGGAGTTATTTATGGATCTTACTCAGTGAATGAGATGTTCCCGAAGAACTTCACAAACTGTACGTGGACACTGGAAAATCCAGATCCTACCAAATACAGCATCTACCTGAAGCTCTACACCCACGAGATTAGTTGCTCTGAGTTCTCTCTTTTGGTTTACCAGTTTGACCACTTCTCTCATGAGAAGATCAACGAACTCTTAAAGGTCAACGAATCCATTGTGTACCTGTGTGACGCGAATAATATTTACGTGTTTTTGCATTATGATAAAAATTTCGTCCAGATCCGACGGGTTTTCCCCTATGACTACAACGGATTGGTGGCAAAGAAAAAGGAAGAAGATGAGAAGTCTGTGGTGGAATTTGTGGTTTTAAACAAGGCAAGCCCGAGCCAGTTTGGATGTCAAGTCTTATGCATGTGGTTGGAAAATTGTTTGAAGGGAGAGAAAGGGTCGGTGGAGTCGTGTGGAATAGTGTACTCCAAATGCACTTGCCCTCAGCATTTGGGTGATGGGGAATCTGAGAGTGTCTTAATGCTCAGCAATGTGGTGCTGCCTTTAAATCCACGAACTGAAGGGTGCCTAACGGCGCAGCTACGCACCCCGCATTCGTGCAATCTGAGCGCAGAGGTCAAACGGCCATCCAAGGAGGGTGAGTATGGCACATGCCCACTCGTTGAGTAGCACTTTACAGATGCTTGGAACAGTGTTTGTGATATATGCCTATATGTTTGCTGATACACCTGTTACCCTTTCACCCTTCCCAATAGTGAAACCACAGCCATTAAAGCCAATGTCCTAAAACAACAGCACAGTGCATTATTTACTGGTTTTATTGTCTTAAATAAAATACAGCAGGACACCTTTTGTTTTTCACGTAATGAGTTCATGACTGTATCACATTTTATTGTGTGATATGATGGGTTGTATGGCTAGTACTGCATGGAGCTTATTTTGACTGTAGGTCATACAGATGTAAAGTCCATTATCTACACTAATTCTAAACATGGCTTCATTTGACGAGAGCTTTAGACGTATTATACAGTATATGTCAAAGCTATTAAGAGCATATTTTCAGCTGGGTAGAAATTGTCTGATGTTGCATTTTTATTTTTTACAACAATTTCTAAATCACCTAGTATGGTAATAGTGTGTCTTTTGGGTGCTGATGGGGTTGTACACACACACACACACACACACACACACACACACACACACACACACACACACACACAATACATACAACTATATTAATACTATACTTTGCATACTGACAGTTGCAATTTACTGTATTTAATAGAAAAACCTCTGTTTTTGGTAATGAATGGTGGTTTATTCCAGTGGTGGCTCAGCATTGACAAAAATGAGTGGGACAACTAAATAAGATTGAATATTAGTATACAAGTTTCATTTTTATTCAAGACGATTCAAGACTAATAAATTAAGTGCTAAGAAGTGAAAGAGAGAGAGAGAGGACTATTCTGTGTTGGAAGAACCCTCCTGTGGCATTCTGTTACCACAAGCTGAAAGTAATAGCTCTCTAGGGAACAAACGCCAGCCTTTCTAATCTGAAATATCCAGGTTTAAATGAGTACGCTATTTTTTTTATTTTTTATATTTTTTGCTTCTTGACCTAGCGCACAATAATTTCATTTGTGTGAAGCCATTTATGGCCTTTTATAGGTAGCACGTTTCGAGCCAAATGTGATTAGATATAGACAAATAAGTGCCTGTAATTCCATTTGCAGGTTCATGGAAGACCAAAAGTATTTGAACTATTTTAAAGTTGACTTCAGGTTTTCACAGCATTTGGAACCTGGAAATATGTTAGACCAGAACTGTTTCTACTGGAGCAGGTCTAGGGAGTATCATATGGAAGTCTTATTAGGGGTAAATGGCAATAGGGTTCTGGCATACCATGGCGGGACTGTTTGTGGGCAAGATATCACTGGTAAGTGACGGACGGCAGCGAGCCATCACTAATTTGTTATAGGTGTCCTTTTTAAGCTACATTTTTATGTTGAAGCTATCAAATGTACTAAATCTAATCAGAAATATTGCCTGGAAAAGGTATTTGCATAAATACACTTTTTTTTTTTTTTGGACATTTCTTCAGTGTGGTCCCAAAAAGATCAGTCAAGTAATATGCATAATTAGATCAGCATACCAAAAGTGCATTGTTTATTTATGTCCTTACAGTATATAGTGTAGATTCAGCTCTACATTCCTATTGCTAGAATTGGTTAGGCTTTAAGACAGTGGGTAAATATTGTGCATAAATAATTTTTTATGAAAATGCTTTCACATCCGTATGTCATTTGTTATTTAAAGAAAGGAAATGTAAAATACCAGTATTAGTTTCCATAAACTGTTTGAATTGGTTAGACAAATGGTTAGCCCATCAACTGGAGCTTCCTTGGCGGAACTCATTGTTTGTGATCAATGAAACCTTTTGACCATGCAAACTATCGACATATTAGCAGAAAAAGTGGATGGCATTCAAATAAAAGCCCCCATGTCCCATTGTAAAATAAGCTGGTGCATCATTGATGTTTTGCATTGACGTTTAGTGGTGCACAGCTCCAATAGGGAAGATTAATGGCATCATGAATTCTGCTAAGTACCGGGATATTATAGCATAAAACCTGGTTTCCTCTGTCAGGGCGTTACGACTTAAACAGAGATAGATCTTTAGACAAAGACGGAAAACATGCTTACATCACAGAAATGGGCGCAGGGACACGAAAATCAATGTTGTGCAATGACCATTTCACTGTGCAAGATTCAAAACTTAGGTAAACATCCGGTGTGAGTACAAAAGAGCTGTCCACTGACGATACAGCAGATAGCAGTGCCACCTCACAGCTTCAGGGTCCATGCTTCACTTCTGAGTTTAGGTTACTACAATTTTCCAGATAAGTGTGAATGTTTGTGTGCATGGTTTTCTGAGGTACACTGGTATGCAACTGAGAGTGTGTTCCCACCTCATGCACGGTGCTCCGAATGTACAGTGCCGCCACCCTGACCAGGATAAAGCAGTTCTTGTATAGTAAAAGAGAGAGAGGGGAGGAGCACTTGGGATGTGTTCTTCAATCTTTTTAAAGGAGAGGAAGGGGATCAGTGCTGTTATGCTCTCCAGGGGAAGGAATGAGGAAAAATTAATGAACTCACCAAATGTCTGATCTATATATTTACATATGTAAGTCCAAAATGATCTGCACTCGGGTTATATTAAAAGTTCTGTCTGCTGCACCGTCTGATCAGCACTTTCCGTTTAAGTCTCCCCAGTCGCCATTTGTACCTGCGATGCGAGCAAAAATTGATGCTATACTTGTGATTTCCATGAAAGAAAAGTGGCATGCAGTGATTTATTTATTTATTTATTTTTGTGGTGTGAGAGCATAAACAGAAGCGTTTGGATATCTGCAAACACAAATTTGGACCAATACTCTAAGAAAAAAGGTGAAAGTTTCTTAAAGAGAGTCATTACTGGTGATGAGACACAGGATTCATCACTACGAACCTGCGAGTAAACGGCAGACTGATGAAAGGAAACATCCTCAATCGCAGATAAAATTTTTTTTTTTTAAAGTTCCGGAAGACAACAATCAGCTGGAATGTTGATGCTTCCAGTTTTCTGGAATTCACAAGGGCCAGTATTGGAACATTATCAGGAAAAACGTTCAACAATGAACAGTGAATTATTTTCGGAGCAGAAGCCTAAACTTGTGATGGTTACCTAAGAGCGTTGTGATTTTGCATGATGATGCACGCTTCTTTTAATTAAAAGAAATTCGACAACCAGAGTGCGGATAATTTTTGACTCACCCTTGTGTGTGTGTGTGTGTGTGTGTGTATGTGTTGTGTGTGTGTGTGTGTGTGTGTGTGTGTGTTTTCCATTAATTACCAAACGAATTGTGTGGAGTGATGTTTAAAATGAATCTTTTGAAGCTTTTTTTTTCATCTGGAGAGCAGGTTCAAAAGATTCCTCTCTTTGCAGTCCGGGTGTAATCGAGTCTCTGCCTAATGTTTAAATAGAACACAGACGCAGATAAGACCAAAATAAATGGCATTCTTTGATATCTTCCACCCGAATACATGCTTTGTGTGTAGCAACAGTGTGGCCTTTGAATTGTATCCCAAAGTGCTTAAAAATGCTTTTTCCCCCCCCTGGCTCAGTGCTCTTTTCTCAAGGATATCGGTCTTGCCAGCAAGAACAGTTGATTAGACTTTATAATATCATCTGTGTCTGAAATGCACCATTGCTGGGCGAACAGAAGTTAAGTGTTTTGAAATGTAAAAAACACATTGTAGTCACATAATGGATCATCATAAAGGTCTCTACAATAAGACCCAACCTGGCATACATGAGTTGATTGCGTTATTACTCTAGTGGTTGTATTTATGAGGCCATTGCAGTATTCACTGCAGTGCTTCGGCATCTTTTGCGCATGCACATTTTATGATGCTGTGTGAGGTTGTTTCAGTTAATTGTGATGACATCGTGTGCTATAGCCAGGGCCATGCATAGACTCCCTCCCCCAATTTTAGGGGTCATTTATACAATTTAACAATATTTATACAGATTCTTTTATATATAAGATACAAATATATACAGTATATGGTTATTGTGGTTTTCACTCATTTTGTTAAAAAAAAAAGTCAAAATGATATTATTTCCCATCTTGAATTTAACTTTTCCATTTATCGATTGGATTCTAAAAGCTCAATGAGATTCTGCTAAGCAAAGCATTCAACATTTTTTAAGCATAAAGAGCAACCACATTTCAAATGTACGTACACACTTTTAGAACTTAGATGATTATGAATTGAGACATCATGTAAAATGAAAAAATAAAGTACATTTTAAAAATGTAAGTGATTTTTGCAAATTTCATACACTTTACTGTATTATTAGGAACCATACATTTGAATGTGTTCAGATCTCAAATATCCATGAATGAGTATCACAGTATGCCTGGATTACAATAATAATAAACATTTCTTTATTAATAACATATTTTATATAACGTTCAATATTGTTATACAAAATATGCTATTAATAAAGAAATGTTTATTATTATTGTATTATTGTAATATTAGGGAATTATTGTGTATTAGGGGATAGCAGGCATTTTGTCCTTCAGGAACACTGCATAGCAGGACCAGAGAGCAGACGATATGATGTCATGATATAGAGATGTCGATTGAATATGAATTGCGATTCTGTAATTATCATGATTTTAAAAATATCCCGATTCAATGTTAATTGTTTTAAGATTTTGCTACAACGGACATTTCACTCCAGCCAACCAGGGTGCTGTGCTGTCCGGTTGAAAATGTATCACAACCTGTATGGAAGTATAACAGTGCCAAAATTCCTCAAAGCCAAACAGCATGTTGAATTACATGAACTAAATAAAATGTTTTTTCTTTGTTAGTTTTTTCTGCATTGCAATTTGATCAAAATGGATAAAAATTCCATCTACAATGCTGCAATTTATTGTGGTTACATATTTCTAATGGGAATGTAATTCGAGCATTTATAATAAAATATAAAATTGTTGACCTTTATATAATAAAATTAATTAAGGCCAAAAAATGTGTGTAGAAGAAATTCATGTCTCCACATCAGGAATCGCACAGGAAGAGAGATGGATGGCCGATCGCTGCAGTCCTCCTGCACTGTGCTCCCTGTACGGTCTAGTTCTGGAGGGAACCACTCGCTGATCCGGGCACAGCACTTTTTAATAACTGGCTGGGTTGCCAGGTGAGCGCAGAAATAACATTATGCGCTAAAATGTCCCCTTTGCCAGGATGCCCCCCACCTTAATCGCTATCTTCAAAGCAAAGCCGGCGCCCTCTTTCATTCAACCGTGATCGCGATTGTTTTCCTTTCCCCTGCGCTCAGTAATGCAAACACAGTTGCGTTCAGTAACAAGATGGGATTAATTTCCTTAACGTCTTCAGGAAGCAATCAAGCATACATGGACTGAGTGAGTCACACCAGAGTACTGCAGATGTCTCTCCGACTCTTTGCCAAGCCAGATCCATCAGGTGTTGAAGAATACAGGACGTTGCACTAAATATCGATTGTTGTAGAACAATTGAATTGCATAAAATTAATAATTCTTATTATCTTGATTTTTTTTTTTAACCACTATACTATACTCACTTGTTTTTCTTGATTACAAAGATGTTACTGTTACCTTTATTTTTTTAGATATAAAAAATATCCTGGTTGTGAAGAACTGAGACTGAATTTTTTTTTCCACCCGAATTTTGTCAACCTGATCTCTCATATTCATTCATATTAGACAGCCTGAATTTGTAACTGATAAATAATGAAGATAATATTTTTAATAATTTAACTTTTTTTTTTTAACAGCAATTTTGGAAGTCAGAAATGTTGCATTGAATTTTACATGCGTGAATTACATTTACATTTGATATATACAACATACACAATAACTTGCACTGCTGACATTTTAAGCACTGTAAATGCTGTAGCGATTTTTTTCTTTCAGTTCAGATCAAATTGCAAGGCAGAAAAATTCAAACATTTTTAATGCTCAAAATTTATGTTTAGTTCATATAATTCAATGTTATTTTGCTTTAATTAACTTTTGCACTGATATGCATTCATAAATGTGAACCATGTTCAAGAACATGGGGAACACCCAGTGACACATGCTAGAAAGAAGCTATAACACCCAGGTTAACTCACTTTATTATCATGAACATTAAATTATTTTCAGCTAACGTAATTATTATTATTATTATTATTATTATTACCAGAAGCTAAGTTTCAAACTGCACATTGGTTGAAAGCACATATGTAAAGAATTTTATTCCCAGGAAATGCCACTGGTTATACAATTCATCATCATTTCCACAACATCAAAAGACTTTATCCCTTTACAAAATTGTAATGTCATGTGATAACTTTGTGTCTTTATTATTTCGATTTAATTTCACTGAATAAAAGCCGGTACCTGTTTACCTGTTTGCCCTTGGAGTTCACTCACCTCTACAATTTTTCTCCGTTTATTTTTAAAACAATCCCTTTACCTTGCTTGATCGTCTGTCTGAGGAGTATCTGTCACATTTCGGTCTCCTGAGCACATCAGAGAACTGGTTAATCGCCCATTTTATTGTAGTATGCTGCACTGCCATTATCGAAACGTTTCTGCTGAGTCATTTTGTCCCCATTCCAAAAAAGGTTTTCATTCCTCCCTGCATCTTACAGTAAAATGGCAGGTGCCTTCTTCTTCTTCTTCTTCTTCTTCTTCTTTGCACAACCCAGCTATTTCTTACTGTTTGCCCCACATCAGAGAGACGGCAATGAAAATCAATTGCCTGGCGTATGTAGACCTTTGGAGAATATGCTGTGGTTTATGCCAAGCATTTTGAACGACAGTCATCAAAAAATGGATAAAAAAATAAAAAAAAAAAAAAAAAAAAAAAGAAATCCTCTAGTTAAAAGGAGTGTATGTTTATGAGTCATTTTTTTATGTGAAAGCCTTTTATTCTCTCTAGATTAAGGGTATTTTAATAAAATGTACAGTATGAAGAGTAAGCCTGAGCATTAATGATTAAGTTATACGTTTAAGTAAGTAAGACAACTGGGGTTAGTTATCTTTTTTGTAGTGATGATCCACTAATGACTAGCACAACGTTATATATTTTGAATATACTGTAGCTCAAACTATTGTTAGACTCCTAATGTCTCTAGTTGTATTTTTACATACTCATATCAAGACCTCTAAACTGCTGTAATTGATCTGTAAATAATGTATGGCTTTAAGATATAAACATCCAGCGGGCGTCGTGGTTAGCACTGTGACCTTGCTCATCTTTGGTCCAGTGTTCAAGTCGCGTCTTCAGTCTATGTGAGTGGAGGTAGCATGTTCTCCCAGTGCTTGGTGGGTTTCCTCCCATTTCCTCCTAGTCCAAAGACAGGCAGATTAGACTAACTGGTGTTTCCAGTATTTGAGCGTGTGATTGGTACCCCACTTTCAGGCCTCTGTGACAATGAACAGGATAAGTGGTATAGAGCAAGAGTGCGTTCCCAGCTTTAAAACATTCTTTCGTGGAATTATGAAGAAAAATCCATTTTCTTTGCATATTACTGCTCTTAACTTTGCCTGTGACAGGGGCATTGGTGGTTTTTGCCTGGACTAGGCCTATAAACTGCTGCTCAGCCTCATTCCAGAACGAAGGCTAATCACACAAGCAAAATAAACAGAAGAACTGGAATTGGGAAGTGATGGGAGGCCGATCAGGAGCCGTAGCTAATCGAGTGGGTGCTTGAGCTCATCTGTTGTTATTGGCACTGGGACTGCAGTCTCACTATGAGCATTTTTTTCCCCTTAACTCTGTGGAGTTAAGCCCTTAAGTCAAGTTGCTGGGCCCTAAATAATTTACAAATCATCTGCTGCTCCATATTGTACGGCATAGCTTTTTTCCGGAATAAAACATCATTTCTTGCTTAATTTAAGCCATAGAGTATCGCAGGATGGAAGATCCGACTGCACTGCATTGTATTTAATTTGCTTTGAGTTGTGATGTTCTGATCGCCTGCAAATTTTACAGCTGTGGCCGAATCAGTGTATGTCTTCACCGGAGAAAACAGAATGAAATTTTCTGAATGCTTCCTACCGCATATCACAAGTTAAACCATTTCTAGCGGCTGGTGATGTTTTTCTTTCTCCCTGTATGAGTCAAAATCATTACGTTTCAGTCATTCTGACCTGTCTTATGCTGATGTTCTGGTCAAACTTATTACAGCCTGTTGATGGGTGCTTAAATAAAATGACTCAGATAATCTATGATCTGTTGCCTATAAAGCATTCAAGAAATCTTGAATATTAGACACACAGCTCAGAGTTGCATAAATCTGCCAGCCTGTATTAGCTCATGTGTCGAAGGTGCAGGATAAGGCAAAATAAAGTAGGATTCAAAATGTCAGTTAATACAGCCTGATCTCACTGATGCGGATTGAAATGAATAAAGGTGCAGAGATTAATTGAATCTGAATTCATAGAAATGAAGTTGTAAAATACAGTGCAAACCCTAACTACACCTTCACCTTTAACCTTAACCTTTAAAATCTGTAATGTGTCTTGACTCATATGATTTGGACACTTTGTTAGACTTTAAGGGACAGTTACATATGATGTGAAGCATAATCATCACCCACGGCAGGCATCTTCCAAGCAGTTATCATAATATTGTTGTAAAGTCTATTTGGCAATTTAAGCATGGGACACCATTGGTATCAGGACGTTTATAAGAGTCACAATTAGTTTGATGAAATGGTGTCAGACCAAGTTTGCCTACATGATGTTGGAATAATGTTGACCTGATACAATGGAGTCAAAACAATATTTAAAAATCGCTATAATGTTAAAATATTTTATAAATCTATTAAAAAAAATACCATTTATTTTATCTCCCATGAAATGCTTGCACTGATGATAGTACTGAAAACTACTTAACGTCTAATTTTATACATTTTGGACACTCAAGTACAGTAGTGCAGAGCCTTTGGAATACATGCTGTGATGTTTTTTTTTGACGA
Organism: Clarias macrocephalus; assembly: GCA_011419295.1. Lineage (NCBI taxonomy): Eukaryota > Metazoa > Chordata > Actinopteri > Siluriformes > Clariidae > Clarias > Clarias macrocephalus. The sequence goes on from JAAGKR010002951.1 coordinate 60,172, forward strand.
TCAATGGATTCCTGCATGGTGTCCTGCCATGGATGCCATGTCTGTTTAATGTTTTGCATATGGTAGAGATGTTAAGTGAATCCTTCAAGACTTTAGCTGTTACTCTTTTTCTTCTACACTTAGCCTTCTGCGTTATGCTTTTGTAGTCATCTTGACTGGGTGGCCACATTCCAGGCAAGTAACCACAGTACAAAACTGCTGGGTTTTAGAGACAGTTTGTCTCACTGGGGATTGATGGATGTCCAAACCATTTACGATTATTCTGTAACCCTTTCCAGCTAGAGTACATGCAAAACCAACAACACTTGATCAGAGGTCTTCTAATATCTTTTTTAGTCGAGTAAGTTCTAAACCACACTTCTATTCTCATTTGGTGGATTGGATTCCAACACCTTATAGTGGTTAGCAGTGTCGCCTTGCACCGCCAGGGTCCGGGTTTGATCCCCGGCCAGGCTCGATTCTCGTCTCTGTGTGCATGGAGTCTGCATGTTCTCCCCGTGTTTGGTGGGTTTCCTCCGGGTACTCCGGTTTCCTCCCACAGTCCAATGACATGTAGGTTAGGCTAATTGACGTTCCCAAATTGCCCGTAGTGAGTGTATGTGTGTGTCTGTGCCCTGCGATGGATTGGCACCCTGTCCAGGGTGTCCCCTGCCATGTGCCCCAAGTCTCCTTAGGCTCCAGGCTCCCCGTGACCCTGAATACAGGATTAAGCGGTATAGATGATGAGTGATGATGACTTTGTATGTTTAAAGGATGTGTTCCGTACAGAAATGCAAGACTGTGCCTTTTTTTATTATTAGCTAAGAAATATTGTGTTTGTTCGTATTTGTGACTTTGTTGAAAATCAAATTATATTTCATCACCAATTTATGCAGAAAACCTGGAAATAATTCACTTACTGTACTTTTTGTTGTCACTGTACCGTCTCGTCTGCTGTTTCAATGCTTAGTTTTGTCTCAATGCTACACTGGTCTGTTTTTATTACATTTTAAGGGGGTAAAACATCTGGAACTGATTCCAAGTGTTGAATTTGCATTTGGTAGGTGTTGTTTAATGAGGTGCCAATGAGGCTGAAATAAAAAAGCGAGAGAGGGCAGAATCTTACAGTACAGTACATAGGAGTGACCCAGGCAACACAATACCCTACTACCCTGGCGAACTGAGCCATCGCCACTATTGCTGGCTTGATAAATCTGTATTTATGTTTATATCAAGTTATCTGTAAAGCTGCAGTGACTATTGTTAAAAGCACATAAATATAAAATTGGATGAAATTAATCATCTGTTTCCTGTTTAAATTCTTGCTAAAGGTTTTGCCTTAAAAAAATAATATTAACAAGGTAAAGGTCTCTTACCCTTACCAATATTTTGTTAGTCTGTCCTCATAAACTTCACATCTGATCATATTTCCTCAGCTTCATGGTCATATTTCCTCAGGGCCTCAGCTGCAGTGCTGCCTGTATCAGTTTTGCTAGACACTGGGTGGCAATTACACAGCACTGTATTGGCTATTTACATTAACATCCAACCAGATATCCTAGGCAAATGAGTCTGTCCATCACACAAACACAATATGACATGAAACCACAAAGGGGGGAGAATTCTCATCAGTATTCTCTCACCAGCATGTTAGCAATTTAACCTAAATGTACATTAGAGGATGCAAAAATGATGCAGTGTGATACAGGTTGGCTTAATTTTTGGTGAATAAAAACCCAACACACAACAATGTTACCATAATAGAAGGTAATCCAACTTAAAGTTGCTGTTCAAGGGTAAAATGCTATTTGTTACAAGCATGCGGCTGTAAAATAATACATTTAAACCAGTGTTGCCAATTGGACAATATGATTATGTGTAATTTTGCTCAGATGAGGTTATGGCAAAAAAACTGTACTAACTTTATTTCAGTCAGAGCACTGCAATTGTATTGGAAATATAACAAGTTCACATTCCACACATTAAAATGTTAAAATGTGATAAATAATTTTTTTGTATATATTTCTTAAGTTCTTTCAGATGCTTTAACAAAACAGTTCCCATATCCATTAGCCACCCAGTCAAACATTACAGTAGGCCTTCCGCCTTCTCTCTTAGAAACAAGAGATATGCATGCGTTTATCATTTTATTTAATCACTGAATCATTCTGGTTAGGAATTATTCTTAAGTCAACAATATTAGGTCAGTGATGGTGTGGTGCTGCCCCAAAACATCAAATACTCCAAATAGTACCTCATTTACTGATTTATACGATTAATGAAAAAAAAACTTTAATTACTAGTTATACTAGTTATAGTTATTATATAGAAATTTTTCAAGGCTTTTTGTTGAAATACAGCTTACAGCTCATGAAAATCAAAATTCTAGAATCTTCTATACATATAATAAAACTGTAAATGTGGCATGTCTGTACATTGAATATATTTGTGAAAAAATAATTTAGGGGGACGAGTAAAATGAGTAACAGAACACATTAGAATGGTTTTAGAATATATATTTTTTCTGACCATGATATTTATGTGCTGATTGGCCAGTGAACTCGCCTGAACTGAACTGAACCCCATGCTGCACTGATAATAATAATTCATGCTAAAGGAGCCTTGACGAAGCATTAAGTACATTATAAATAAATAAATTAACATATTTGATTTTTTTTTAATTGATCTCAGGAAGAATTCTAATATTTTGACATATTTTTTTTTCATGAGCTATACGCCATAATCAAAATTAAAATGAAAAGTCATGAAATATTTAATTTGATGCGTGATTATTGTAGAATATATGAAAGTTTCCCTTTGAATGAATTCAAATTAAGAAAAAAATCCATGATATTCCTATTTTTTTAGAAGCACTGTACATGCCATGTTCTGTAGGTTTGCTCTCTGATGTAGATGTTGTACAATTCTGGCACAGCACATTTATGGGGTCAAAAACTGGCTCACTGGGGCAAGAAATTATGTTATGATCATTTTCAGTGGAGGAGGAGGCAGTTAATGAAAGCGTTTTCAAATTGGGCTAATTCCAAATTGGAATCAGAATTTTATTAAATTGATTTTTGCACACTGGCAAATTATAAATGCGTACAATGCGCCTATGATATACAGTCCTTTTCTATTGCAAGAAGTATTGGAAAGATGGCCAGATGGAAAGAGGGGTTATGGAGTGGAAAAAGTCCATCAGAAATGCAAGAGACCTACAGAAATGTAAAGGCTGGGGGAAAAGATGTATCGCTCTTTCTAAACACCTGAATTGTGAGGTTAGTTTTAGTTCTTGTATGTTATATTACTGTACGTTAGGTACATATGGACAAAACGTATGTGGATAACTGATTATCATGCAATAGTGTGATTCAAAACTGGACGATTTCTCTTCACAGCCTCAGCTCAGTGTTGGTAGTGGATTTTCCCAGTAGCTCGTTCGTGTAACAGCATATAATGATCGCAGGAAGCAGTTGCCATCACAACTAAAAGTATCTAGCAGTCATTAAATGTTTAAACAGTCATTTTCGAAGCATGGACAGAAAGGCTGCATTTGGTCCGAAAGTGCGGAAAGGGTGGGCCAAAAATGATAAAATGTCTCCTGGATGATGCTGGAAAGTGTTCCAAGATTTATTAAAGCAGCATTCAAGCAATGATAAGGACAATGGCAAACATACAGAAACATCGAAAAGGAGTGAACAGGAAACATGCACTCTGTCATGCTTGCATGCTACAGTACAGTATATGCAGTAATCTATCCAAATGATAACCTGTTGGACCATTTCTAAGGTTTACCCAGTCAGATCCACTGCACAAACATTTAAACAAGTTGATGCTAAATTTCTCTAAAGTGTTTAAAAGTGTCATGAACTTTAATTGGTAGATAAAAGACAACAGTAAATTAGATTTTTTTTTTCTAGGCTACTCTTTTTTCACATTATAGCCCATATATGGGCATATAAAATTTTACATCCAGCCCAGCAATAAAAAATGAGTTGTTAAATCCAAGTGAACTTTCCAAGACTGGGAAAAGAAGGAGGACAAGCGTTATTGCTTGGCGGTGAAGTAAATGTTCATAATATTCTACACTCATACTGTATGATCAGGTTGGACTACTTCATTCACGTTATTTATTCTTGCACTACAGGAAAGAGAAAGAATGGCAAGTATGGTGCATAATACATCCACATATGTACAGTATTTCCGTATATCAAGGTTGGACTATTCACCAAGAGCTTCACAAATTCAGCACTATTTGATGCTTATTGCAGACAGTCCACATGAAGCCTGTTTAATGCATTTTTTTTAAAATAAACAAATATTGAGACATGTTAAGAAAGTCTACAAGGATCTCGATGAAGCCAAATATGTGCTGTATGTGATGACCAGATAGTGGCACTGAACAATTTAAAAGTGCTTTTGAAGCATAGATGTGTTTAGTGATTTTACTGTATGCTCTTACAACTTACATATAATTACAGTACAGACCAAAAGTTTTGACACACCTTCTCATTCAAAGAGTTTTCTTTATTGTGTTCTTTACTGTGTTCTTTAGCCCAAACGCGTCTCTTCTGCTTGTTGTCTGTCCCTAGCAGATATTCTACCATGAAGGCCTGATTCACACAGTCTCCTCTTAACAGTTGTTCTAGAGACGTGTCTGCTGCTAGAACTCTGTGTGGCATTGACCTGCTCTCTGATCTGAGCTGCTGTTAACCTGCGATTTCTGAGGCTGGTGACTCGGATGAACTTATCCTCCGCAGCAGAGGCGACTCTTGGTCTTCCTTTCCTGGGGCGGTCCGTATGTGAGCCAGTTTCTTTGTAGCGCTTGATGGTTTTGTGACTGCACTTGGGGACACTTTCAAAGTTTTCCCAATTTTTCCGACTGACTGACCTTCATTTCTTAAAGTAATGATGGCCACTCGTTGTTCTTTACTCAGCTGCTTTTTTCTTGCCATAATACAAATTCAACCTCTTTGAATGAGCAGGTGTGTCCAAACCTTTGGTCTGTACTGTATATGCTATAAAAATATAACATCTGGAAAAGTTAGATGCGGAGTCAGAAAGTGAGAGGTTATAAAGACTGTAAAAGCAGCCTGTTAGGTCAAATTAGCTGTCAGGTCATCAAGTCAATTCAACTTTAAATGTATATTTTTGTACATACAAACATGGCAAAATGTTTCAAAATATTGAAAAAAATTATGCGTTTTTTAAGAAATGGTTTTCTTTTTTCTTTATATTATAGATCTATTCATTTTTTACATAAAGTATCATCACCTAGGAATCTGTAGTAGTGATTGGACCAACACAGGCTTATTACATACCATTTCTGAGCAACGTCAGATCACACTGTAGATTTATGCACTACCTTTTGCCCTGGCCATTACATGGCCTTTGGTCTGGAATAAAGCAAAGCTGTACTCATTAGACCCCATGACTTTTTAACATTGTTCAATCGTTATGCTCTCTAGCATATTGATGCCTTTTTTCAATTAGTCTCACTAAGTACTTTCCTTATGGCCACACAGCTGTTTAAACCTTTGAGTCTCAGCACATGGTGCCATGTGAAGCTGCTCTCACTTTCACTATTAAACAGTGCTGTGCTTTTAGTTGTTTATGGAGCAACTTTACCAACCGTTATGTTTATTCCTTATTTTTTCTGACCACGTTTCTTCTATTCTGTTGACTTTTCACCGCTGTGTTCTACGTTTGAAAAAAGTGCTGGCAAGTTCTTAACCCAATTTCAGAACTTTCAACAGTCTCCTTAGGTGTTTGGTTGTCTTTGTTTAGTTGCCAATAATTTGACCTTTCTGAAAGACAGTGCCATCTTTTTCAAGATAATAGATCCATTTTTGACGCTGTAAAAGAAATAAGAAGGGTTAGAGTTATTAGAGTTAATAATAATTAATAATTGTTGCCAGCTGAAGCGTAATTATCACTGCAGTAAATATCCAATTAAAAGCTTTTAAGTTATTTAAATCCAAATGGTACCTTTTTTAGCCAGGCAGTGAAGAAATAACGAGGAGTATAATAGTTGTAGCTGCAAGCAACAATTAAGGGGCCAAGCAGTTTTTGACCCCACCCCATAATGATGAATAATGATGAAAAACAGACAGTAACTCATATGGCCCATCAGTGCTCGGTCCGAACAGACCAAGAAATAACAAATTTAATGGCATGTTGTCAGACCATTGCTGAACTAATGTCTCACTTCCTCCAAAATTGTGAATGAAGTCAGAGCTTGTTTGTTACTATTAGATCATGTTGCTCATTTCAGGTTTGACATCAACTCATAACAGCGTTGCTCAGAAATGGCAGCACTTGTCTTTCAATGTCACCCTCAAATGAATTTGACCTTCCAGTACCTGCAGACAGTTAATGGCGAACCATGCTGTTTTTCAAAAATCTGAGAGGGAAAAAAAGCTTTCTTTGGGTTAGTCTAACAAGTCTCTGGTCTAAGTTTCATGATAATTGGAAATAAAATTATAAGGTATAAAAAATATTTTGAGACAAATTCTTTGTCTCAGAATTTTTCGCTCCCCTTACTTTCCAGTCCTGTCGTCCTCTTGGAATTATAAAGTTCTATGCAAGTTATTTACTTTTTTTTTTTTTAATTCTGTGACACTGTATTAACTTAATGTGAGGTGTTATTTTACAGTTTGTTTAGTACCAGTTTTTAAAGCAGATAGAACAGCAGATAGATATAGCAATCCTACAGGGGTTGGACAATGAAACTGAAACACTGGCCAATTTAGTGTTGAAGATTTCATGGCCAAATTTAACCAGACTGGTGGCCAATCTTCACTGATCACACATTCCACCAGTAAGAGCAACATGTGAATGTTCAATTAGAGGAGTAATAGCACAGTTTTGCTTAAAAAAGAGAGTTCAAAAGAGGACAAATTGTAGGTGCGCGTCTCGCTGCCGCATCTGTGACCAAGACAGCAAGTCTTTGTGATGTATCAAGAGCCACAGTATCCAGGGTAATGTCAGCATACCACCAAGGATCCAACAGGAGTAACTGTGGACGCAAGAGGAAGCTGTCTGAAAGGGATGTCCGGGTACTAACCCACACTGTATCCAAAAAACATAAAGCCACAGCTGCCAAACTCACTGCAGAATTAAATGTGCACCTCTCCTGTTTCCACCAAAACTGTTCATCTGGAGATCCACAGGGTCGAGGTACACGGCCGGGCTGCTATAGCCAAACCTTTGGTCACTCGTGCCAATGTCAAACGTCGGTTTCAATGGTGCCAGCAGCGAAAATCTTGGGCTGTGGACAATGTGAAACATGTATTGTTGTCTGATGAGTCCACCTTCACTGTCTTTCCCACATCCGGGGAAGTTATGTTGTGGAGAAGCCCCAAAGAAGCACCCAGACTGTAGCATGTCCGGAGTGAAGCATGGAGGTGGATCAGTTCCCGAGGACCAATACTTGTGCTAGTTGGACGCGTCACTACCAAGGACTACCGAGCAATTCTGGTGGACCATGTGCACCCAATGGTTCAAACATTGTATCCTGAAGGCGGTGCCATGTATCAGGATGATGACGCACAAATACACACAGCAAGACTGAGTTGTTTCATCTCCCTTGACCTGTACAGCTACCAGATCTAAATATTATTGAGCTACTTTGGGGTGTTTTGGAGGAGCGAGTAAGGAAGCATTTTCCTCCACCAGCATCACGTAGTGACCTGGCCACTATTCTGCAAGACGAACGGCTCAAAATCCCTCTGGACACTGTGCAGGACTTGTATCTGTCATTCCCAAAACTAACTGATGCTGTATTGGCCGCAAAAGGAGGCCCTACACCATACTGATAAATGATTGTGGTCTAAAACCGGGCGTTCAGTTTCACTGTCGAAGCCCTGTAGTTCTTCATTCATGTTTGAAGTTATTTTTTACCCATTTTAACCCAGTTGCCAAGATATGCCTTTATTCTGTGACTAGTGATTTTATTGTTGGGTTTGTTGGCATAATAAACATAAATCATTCCACTTATCATAAGTCAGATAAACAATTTTGTTTGGCTTAGTGAAATGATGGTGCAATTCAAATGTCTGAAAATTTCAAGTTGTAGAAGAAGAAGAAGGTTTGCATAGCTTCTGATTATTGAGGTTTGAAGGTCTGAGGTTGTGTATGTAATCAGTTGTTGTAAAGTTGTTAAACATGATTCCAGTAAGTAGGGATGGCCCTCATTGTACAGAAAGCAAACCTCTGTCACATACTGTAGTTGTTTACTGTAAGATACTGTACAGCTGGATAAATCTACATACTCTGTCTCAATATACAGTTGACTGGTTTTGACTAATTCTAGGTGATTACAGAACCTCTGCACACAAAAGTCTTCAGGCCTTAGTGTGCTTCTCACCAGCTCATCTGATGTCCTGATCCATTTGAGAAAAAAAATGAAATAAATAAATAATATTGTCTCATAATTCCTTAGGAATTGTTAGGTTGTTCTATCATACTTCATGTGTTTCAGCATACTACAATCTACCCCACTTTGACTTTGTACTTAAAAGATGTCTGAGGCACACTCTGCAAAACTCACAGTTAAAGAATTAAAGCAGTGACACAGCACAGCCATGTTGCCACCGGTGAGCCCTTGAGCAAGGCTCAATCCTGGCTGACCCTGCATTCTGAACCCAGCTTTCTAACTGGGATATGTGAAAAAAATCCCTTTGCTTTGCTGTAATTGAATCTTAATCTTAATTACTTAGATACCGAGTAATCATTAGACTGGATTTCTTTCTGTCGCATTAGGAACTAACATTTATGGCGATGCACACAGTCTTTAGGTCTTCCAGTACATTTTCTGCCCTTGCCTAATTTCTTTTATTTTTAATTACTGTCTATGTTTTAGGCGGCACGGTGGTGTAGTGGTTAGCACTGTCGCCTTGCACCGCCAGGGTCCGGGTTCGATCCCCGACCAGGCTCGATTCCCGGCTCTCTTTGCATGTTCTCCCTGTGCTTGGTGGGTTTCCTCCGGGTACTCCGGTTTCCTCCCACAGTCCAATGACATGTAGGTTAGGCTAATTGACGTTCCCAAATTTCCCGTAGTGTGTGAAAGAGTGAGTGTGTGTGTGTGTGCCCTCCGATGGATTGGCCCCCTGTCCAGGGTCTACCCTGCCATGTGCCCTAAGTCTCCTGGGATAGGCTCCAGGCCCCCGTGACCCTGAATACAGGATTAAGCGGTATAGATGATGAGTGAGTGAGTATATGTTTTAAATTTAAACTCACTCTTAGTCTCTTGATGACAATGTGAACAGTTTGTTTAGTACCATTTGGTCTTCCTGGTTCCTAATGGAAACTTTTAACATGAATTTTGCAACAGATTCAGAAGGTATCTGGACGTTACAAGCTTAGTGCTACAAGTGTTAAGGCATCTGTCTCTCCAAGCTAGATTATAACCCAAACCACCCCTTACTGTATATATACTTTTTTAAGAATGCAACTTCTAAAAGTCACTAACTGTGCATATGCGCTATGATAACCTTATACAGGGTACGAATTTCATGTCCGCAGCGGCACTGCAGTAATTGCCTTAAATGTTCTTCCGTTTTTTAAGGCATTTTTGAAGTTCTATAAGGCGGACAGAGGCAACGTAGCAATTGTGCCTAAGGGCAGAAAGACATTTTTTTAATTGTATAATTCAGATCATTACACGACAAGAAGAATGTGATATTTGGTACGAAGTTACCTTTCACCTTATAACCTTGCTTTGTCATTATCTAGATTGACAAAAATAATATGCAGTTCATTGTAGAAAGACATTATAAATAACTGAAATAAGCAAGTTGAACATATTATTCTATTAAGAAAAAAATGTGTTCTGTAAGTTCAACAGAAATAGAACTGCAGAAAATCTGCTTTTCCTCCATCTTGTGCAATAAGACACTCAGTTTTGGAGAAAGTCAATTCTTATTATTACTGGATTTCCAGACCTACTGGTATATATAACACAACACTTCTCATCCGTTGTGCATTGTGCGAGATTGCAAGGGCAACATTCTAGTTCCGGTATACTACATATCAAAAACATTCTCATATCTGCTTATTTCTGTATTTTTCACCTAAAAAGCTTAAGTGCATTAATTTAAGTGCATTTAAATGTAATAATTTAACTATACACTTCTTTCCATTTCACTGCCTAGTCTCCATCCTGTAAATTTCACGGCCAAATACATGGACCTGCAACTACGTACAGTACATATGACGCATGCACACATGAGCAAAGACTCGTGACGTGCAAATTAGGCCCTGTGCCGAGCGTGTGTTTGTATCAAGTGCCAGCAGCACGTTGCCACCCAGGAAGCTGGAATGGTGGGTAATTTTACTTCCCGATGTCCGAATTTTTAGGAATTCTTTTTTTGGCTTTTAATTTTGAATGAGTCGTGTAGTGTGCAATGCTTTAGGATTATAATTTAACATAAAAAATTGTAGTAGAAATTGTATTTAGAGGTCATTTTGTTGCTTCTTAAAATTGAATAAAATGTTTGTCACTGAAATCATAACATCACATCTTCAAGTTTGAATCTGGTCTGTACTGAACATGTTGTACTGAGCCTGTTATATCCGAATTCTGTTGCATATAACATTAACAACGTATTTATTACATCAACGCCAAACTAAAAATCAATGCCTGAAGCATGGAGGTAAACATACAGCAAACCAGTATCAAATGTTTCACCCATCATGCAATTGTGTAATGTTTCATCAACATCCTGCCAAACTGGATGTACTACATGAAAATATACCAGCTATGCGATACTAACCTTGGTCAGAATATTAATCATCCATTTTATTCCCATTTGATTATGATAATGAATGCAAATTTTTGCTTCAGGCTTTGCATAAGTAATCCTTTCTCACTTTTTACAATAGCAATTCTTTTGATGACTAACACAACTAACCTTGATACATCTCTTTGAATATGCTTTGATGCCTTACAAACTGGAACATAAAAGCAACATCATGCATGTTTATTGATAACATCCTTATTTCCCTTTAGGTGCCACGTGTCTCTGAAATATAAATACACACAATGATACTAAATGATTAAATAACTTTAATTAAGAGGTTTTCTATACCAGATTGATTTTGAAATGAATATCTGCTCTGGATGTCTTAGGTATAGTCAAGAGCCTATAGAGGGAAAGCGAATGAAATGATCCATTAGTCCTGTGTTCCAAGTGCACTCTAACATAAGGAGAAAGTGGCAGTGTATTACAGCGAGTGTGACTAATTAGATAAAGATTTTGTATAAATATGGAGTGTTGAGGAAGTCTGTGTGAGGGCATGTGACGGGCAGGCAGAGGAAGCATGAGAAGCACAAGCCTGCCAAAAAAGTCGGATTATTACAGAAAATGAAATCATTCACCCTGAATGACTTGGATATCAATAGTCAGCTTTGCATTCGATTTATTTTGCGATTAAAATGCAATGGATGGATGTCTTTAGTTTCAAAGACAAGGTGGTCTGTATCGGTCTATTTTCACTCTGGCTATTGGTTTCATACACTACAAATGAATCCATTTGACTACCTGCTGGTCACTGCAATTTGAACACCATGAGCACCATTATAAATGCACTAACAGTGTGCCCTGCGACATCCTCTCAACTAACAACTATTAACTTCTCATAAGAATAATAGCATTAAACATGTTGTTTTTTACGTGTTTAATGTTTTTTTTTAAAGGCGAATTGTTAAAGGCTTTAAAGATTATATATATGGAAACATAATTTATTTACAATTTTCTATGGACATTTGTGGCTCAATTCACACTTAATGCCCAAACCCCAGATACCGGATGCAGGGCCGGTCCCAAGCCTGTGTGTACAAGTTGTGTGCGGATCGGATGGTCTGCTGTGGTCACCCCCTCGATAGCTGCAGCCGAAAGACCAACAAGATATTATTTATAACTTTCTATATTAACATATTCAATTCATAATGCTACGAAACTAAGTTCCGCTGACAGCAGTAACGTACACCAGTGTTGACAGAGTACATCATGCGTAGGCCTCCGCTAGTGAATTTTTCTGCCCTTGTTCTTTGCTTTCCCCTCTGATACACAACACTAGTAACCTCATTCTGGCCTTTCAGAATTGCTCCCTCCTATCCGCTGAGATCGGTAAATTGAGTTCCCCAACAGTAATAACTGAACAGGAGGGAATTTAATACTTTAACCAATACATAGAAGAAGGTGTGATGCACTAACATTTGGCTCATGGAGGCTCTCTGAGCATGCAGGCTGTAATGGAATGTGACAGACAAATCAGAGCTGCAAATTGTCTGTGTGTATAGGATCTATATAGTGCAGCTCGACAGGTGCCATGTTTGGGGTTTATTTTGATTGAAAGAACAGCGTCGTTAAATTAAATTGCAGATCAGAATTGGTTGTAGCCTTGTTTGACAGTTGATTAATGCGCTAGTAGTTCACACAGGATTTAGTGTACATTCATGAGCAATTCTATGCTCCAAGCTCCAGCAGGGGCTAAGATTACGCAGTACAGGCACAGATAGTCATCCTAAATATGCTTGAATATTATCGACTTTTTAAGATACGACAGGTTAAGGCGGCACGGTGGTGTAGTGGTTCGCACTGTCGCCTTGCACCTCCAGGGTCCGGGTTCGATTCCTGGCCAGGTTCGATTCTCGTCTCTGTATGCATGGAGTTTGCATGTTCTCCCCGTGCTTGGCGGGTTTCCTCTGGGTACTCTGGTTTCCTCCCAAAGACATGTAGATTAGGGTAAATGGCATTTCCAAATTTACCCTATTTGTCTCCTGGGATAGGCTTCAGGTCCCCATGACCCTGAATACAGGATAAAGCGCTATAAAAGATGAGTGAGTAAGTGATAGTAAAACAGGTTATGGCTAAGTGTGAATATTTCACATGTTCTTTAATAAATTGAAATAAGATCTTCCCTAAATATGAAACAATAATATGGGAAGCATATTCAGAAACATAATATTCAATTCATATTAATTGTAACTGGAGATAGCTGTTTTTGAGCAACTTAAATTTAGAAAACAAATACCGCCTTTGTTACCAGTATCAGGTACTAAACTACAATGCACTTGTATATGAAAACAGACATCTTCAAAAATAATAAAAGTTAGTAACCAAAATAATGGAAAACGAACTGTTAAATGTAATGTACTGTGAAATCAATTCAGAGTCTAAGAACACAAAGGATTGTACATGAATAAGGCCCGAGACGAATGTTTCTGTTATTTAAACATTCATATTATAGGTTTTCCTTTAAAATCCACACACATTTTATTTTATACTAATTGGACATACCACCATACTGTTTCAACCCAAACTGCACAGCTATTAAACTAAAAATACCTTCCCTGAAACAGCAAAAAAGCTATGGGGAGCATTTGCACTGTACACAGCCTAGATGTGCCATTAACCAGCATCAATCTGCAGGGCTATGGTGTTTAAACTGTTATTAATTGTCTTTATATTGAGCAAAATTATTACCTCATACGTCTTCAAATTTAGGCTATTAAGAATTACATGGAGTAAATTTGTGATGGCTGTGACAAAGAAGCAAATTGAGGCTTACAAGATGAATGAGTTACATCTGTAGGTAAAGGATTTAATAATCTGTATAAACCTTTCACAATCTTTGAGTCATGTAACCTGTTCATTTTGTTGCTCGTGTTGGCTTTTTATTTGGTGGGAAGATTTATAGATACTAAATTTGTCACCTAGCACCAACAACCATGCAACGTTCAACATCACTTACATCATCGTTCTGCCTCATTCTAATGCTCAGTTTCAACTTCAGCAGATCATCTTGACCAAGGGTACTGTACATGCAAAAATGCTTTGACTTGCCGCCATGTGAGTGGCTTTAAAAGAGCAGTTAAACAGGTACAGTGGAACCTTGGATTACAAGCATAATTCGTTCCGGAAGTGGGCTCGTGTTCCAAAACACTCGTAAACCAAATCGTCATTTCCCATAAGAAATAATGAAAACTCAAATTATTTGTTCCACAGCCCCAAAAAATAAATACGTAAAAATTATTAATACAATCTATAAAATGAAAATAAAACAAATTAATCTGCACTTTACCTTAAAAAAAAGTACAAATAAATCCTGACAGATAAGTGTTTCCGTTGGTGCGTGCAGGCGCCGTGTGTGTGTGTGTGTGTGTGTGTGTGTGGAATTAGCCCCTTCTCTCGCCTCGTTTTACACAGTAACACTCCTCCTCCCTCTCCCCACCTTGTTTTTTAAGTTTCACAACAAACACACACACACACACACACACACACACACACACACACACAACGGAAACACCGTTTTAACAGGAAAAAAAATCTCTCTGACACTGGCATGAACACATACTAACGGAATCACTTAAGTTTCACAACAAACGGACACACATAAACCCAACGGAAATACCGTTTTAACAGGGAAAAAAGAAATCTCTCTGACCTGGCGTGAGCATACTAACAGAATCACTGCTGTAAAGTTTGCGGAACACTCGTAAACCACGTTACTCGCAATCCCAGGTTCCACTGTATACTTAATGAAGTGGCCAGTGCATGTAGGTCCCTAACCATCAAGCCGGGGACAACAGTGGGAAGGGAAATCTTGTGAAACAAATAGGTTTTCTGCCAAGAATTAAAAAGTGACACTATGTCAGCGTCCAAGACACTATTCAGATGGCTATTCTATAAATGTATTCTTCATTACTCAAGGTACTAATAAAGAGACTGCACCCATTAGAAGGTTGTTACAAGTGGTGGAAAAGACTTTGCAGATCTGCGTTGAGAGCACAGACTGGGAAGTGTTATGTGAACCAGCTGGGGAAAACCCACCAAGCACAAGGAGTACATTCAAACTTCATGCACACAGGCCCGATGTGATTGGACTCGGAGCCTGGAGGTGCAAGGCGACAGTGTTAGCTACTATGCCACCTTCACACCAATGCAAATGATATAACTGCTGTATATCATTCCATCAAACTCACCAAGGCATCTGACCTTGTGAGCAGGAAAGACCATAACATTCTGCCCACGCCCAGCTGTCCTCAACATTAATCAGCATTGTCAAGTCCATCCATGATAAAATAAATAAGTCAGTCTTGATAGTTCAATATCTAAACCATGACTAAATCAAACAGTTATTATTTTATAAGACCAAACCTTGGATCGCCAAGGAAATACTAAACAAAATGAAGCAATATATCAGGCACAAGGGCAGAGGACAAATAAGGAGGTTACCCTGTGCCAACAAGCTGTGTGGGCTCCACCATCACCTCTTTAACCTGAGCTATTACGAGACGAAGCTGTGGAAAACTGTGGAAAATTCTGAAGAATACAATTCCCGCTTACAGGCCAGTAGCTCTCCTACTTGACCTCAAGTCAGCTCTTTTCTGGACCCCCTGCAGTTTGCCTACCAGCCACAGATGGGCCTGGTTGATGCAGTCATATTATTTCTGCAAAAGGCCCACCCCCATCTGGACTACATCAACATCACAGTAAGAATCACTTTCTTTGATCTCTTAAACATTTTAAGAGATCTCTTTGATCTCTTAAAATGTTTAACACCATTTAACCTCTCCTACTGAGAGAGATGATAAGAAGAATGCAAGTGGACACGTCCATAATCTTGGGGGTCACTGAATACCTGTCAAACAGACGACAGTGTGTGTGGACTTGAGAACCTGCCTATGTGAGTGCCTACTGATTAGCACTAGAGGGCCAAAGAGAACTGTGCTCGTCCCCCTTCTCTTTACCCTATACACTACAGATTGTCACTCCTGGTCAGTTATCTGCATCCTTCAGAAATGTTCTGGGAGATAGTTGGTGCATTAGGGATGGACAGGAAGATGAGTACAGGGCTGTCATCAACAACTGTGTGGCGTGGTAAAAAAAAATAACCATCTTCTCATCATTGTGTTCAAGACCAAGCAGATGTTGGCAAGAGGAAACAGGCGCCACCATCCCTAGTACAATCAGGTGTCAGGATGTTGAACTGGTTGACATCTACAGATGCCTTGGTGTCCATCTTGACAATAAGCGGCACTGAAAGGTCAACTCAGAGACTGTGCACAGGAACAGGAAGAGCAGGTCCTTCACAATCTGCAGATATTCTACCAGTCTGGTGGCCAGTGCACTTTTAGTTGCAGCAGTATGCTGGAGAGGCACCATCAAAACTGGAGATGTAAAAATCATGAAACTGATCAAGAAAGCTAGCTTGTACTCTGACTGCTCTCTGGACCGTTTTTGAGCTGGTGGTGGAAAAACTCAAAGCCTTCTAGTCACTCCATGATCTGGTCACACTCATGTCATAGAGATTCATTTAGTCCCACTGTAAAAAGAACAATAATTCATAGTTCATAGGAGGTCATTTGTATCAACAGCGATCCCACATCCACAAATAATTTCCATACATTTTGGATCCATTTTGCAAGACGACCAAACATTTTAAAGAAATTTTAACTTGATAAACGAGCGAGGTCTTAACATACGAGTAGTACGAGCGCTCTTTGTCTGCTGAGTGTCACATGATCACTTCTTTCTCGCGCGATTGTGGGTAATTGCCTCCCATGCCCAGTTTCGTATAGTCAAAATTCGTGCGTGTGTGTACTGTTTATATATTATATGGTTTTGAGTGCTTATTTTTGCCTTTATTCTTGTAGAAGGTGACAAAGATGCCATCCGTTATGTCATGTGGCATTATGCCTTTCACTTCAGCACTGGCATACCATCCAGTTATTGGATGAAAGTACCTTTGCCCTATTTATGGGTATTAGGCATTTCCATACACTTGGTGATTTGTTAGAGTATTTTAGTTCTTCATTTATTTTCTCCAAAGCAGGAACTGAATCAGTCTTTGCCTCATCACCAGAGACTCAGTGGCATTTATAGTTACCGAAGTGACATTTGCATACAATTTAGAGTCATTTTCTGCTGAGCATTTTATTTATTCTGTCTTATATGATTTCACCTATGCATGACTTCTGTGGTGCTGTCTTGTTATGTGTTTTCGTTCTTTGTGCGAGTCTCGCTAAGCCTAACATACCCAGTGAAGCAAATGGACCATTGCAAGGTTGAGGCACTACATGCTCGGCTTGGTCTAGGTTAATGAAAGGTAAAAAAAACTGACAACATTAAATGTGTTGCAGGAATATCTGGCCATTCCATGCATGTGACAACAAACATCCATTTTCTTTGCATGTTTGGGTTATAACTACAGTAAATGGAATGTTGAACGAACATAACATTTTTCAGTCAGAATTCCAAAATATACTTTTGCCAAACCCAAGGCCAACATTTTGTTAGGAAGAGTGGAATAAAGGTGTCAAATCAAAGGTGTCTAAATTGGTGAACTCATACCCTAGAGGGCTACTGCTGTATAACTAGCAAAAGGTGCTTGTAGGTGCAAAAAAACTAGTCAAAATGTGGACATATTTATGCAACCAGGTTGATGTTTTTGCAACTTAAACCTGTCAGTTGTGTTTCTGCTGATGGCATATGGCACTGCTGGGATTGGAAAACATCTGAGCCCTTCTTTGTTGTTTTTGGTTTAATGGGTTGGACACTGGGGAGTCATTGCTGTCTAAAGCACAGCTTGTCTTTCCCATGGGCGCAGAGAGTGTTAGTCCTCTGTGATTACATCCATGTGTGATATCAACCTAATGACTGGATTAAACAGCTGGATTCACCTGTACGGCGTGGGGTATGGGGGATTGCTGTCTCGTTTCTACATGCAGATACACATTACTGCCTTTTTATTATTTTGAGGACCTTCTGATGACATGATTACTAATGCGACGAATTAAAGCAGTGCTACACCTAAAGCTAATCCAAATGCCCAGTAACCAAAAGGGAACCTTTTTTTACTCTTTTTTTTTGTTTTTAAGCTGCAGTTTAAGATATAGTGATAAAGAAACAGACATTCAAAACACACCCACACACACACACACACACACACACACACACACATCCTTTTTCTCCAGATCAGTATGTACTTGGTATGCACTGAACACATTTGCTCCTCATTGTCACAGATCCCACGTAGAGACTCTCTCCCTGACCGGCCTCCACTTTGGATTTACTGTGCAACCCATAGTTAGCACGTAAATACGGACAAGAGGACAAACACACTGATGCTTCGTCTTCTTTATATCTTTTTTAATTTTTTTTTTTATTTATTTTTCTTCATTAAAATTGAAATTCATTAAGTAAGATTTGGGGATTTGTTAAGTTAGATAATATCATTCCTTTTGCCAGTCTGTAGTGTGTAGTATGTCAGCGCTCTCTGAATTTTTATTATTATTATTTAAAAAAAATTTCTGAAAGTTTATCACATTTTGCAGTAGTATGCAATTAACTTTTTTCTTTGATTGTTTGAGAACTGTAACACTTGTTTAAGGTCAGTTTTTGATTTTTGTAGATAATAAATACTATAAAGGTGGCACGGTGGTGTAGTGGTTAGCACTGTTGCCTTGCACCTCTAGGTTCTGGGTTCGATTCCCGTCTCTGTATGCATGGAGTTTGCATGTTTTCCCTGTGCTTGGTGGGTTTCCTCCGGGTACTCCGGTTTCCTCCCACAGTCCAAAGACATGCAGGTTAGGTTAATTGATATTGACAAATTGGCTGTAGTGTGTGAGTGAGTGTGTGTATGTGTGTGTGCCCTGCGATGGATTGGCACCCTGTCCAGGGTGTACCCCACCTTGTGCTCTAAATCTCCTGGGATAGGCTCCAGGCCCCCCGTGACCCTGAATACAGGATAAAGCGCTATAGATGATGAGTGAGTAAGTAATACTATAAAATATATTGTACCAACAATTTAGTTGTGAGATGTTTTTTACATTTTATTTGCTATATATCAACAATAAATAAATAAATGCATAAAAAATGCATATTACTGCTCAATACTTTCACAAATTTAATTTTTTTGTGTCAAATAGAGCCCAGGGTCTTAGCAACAACTATAAAAATCAAGCATTTCTGGTATCTGTATCTGTTATGGGCTGTTATCTCCCCTGGAGCCTATACCAGGGGACTTGGGACCCGAGGGTGCATACACCCTGAATGGGGTAGCAGTACATTGCAGGGCACACAAGCACAAACACTCACCTGCACCTGAATTAGGAAATTCCAATGAATCCCAATTCTGCATGACTTTGACGGTCGGAGGAAACCCAACAAGCACAAACATGGACACTGTAAGCATACAGACACTCAACCCTGGAGGTGTGAGGCCACGGCACTAACCCCTACACCACTGTGATAAATGGGATAAAAACAAATGTGAAATGAGCCTAGAACATGAACCCAGAAACAGCATTCAAGCATGACAAAATGAAGTCCTAAGAACCAAACAAGAAGTGCGACAGAAGAATCATCATAAATCACAATATTTTTACAGTACGTTCCAACAGAGAGTGTAATCTACATTATAAATCATCTAGATTGTTTTAAGCAGTGTTGTGTCGAATATTTTGCAAATGAACGTTTGTGTTATATGCCAAAGTCACTACAGCATTCTGTATCAAAACTGTAGGATTACAGTACCAAGTGAATTTTTTTTAGTCTCCCTATGATTAGTGAAGCGTGTTTACATTTAAATAATCATCTGATCTCAAATTATAACCTTCTGACTTTCAAGCAAGTTGTAATCCACTAATATTTGTTTGTGCATTTTTCACTGGTTGTTTTATATCGACATATATTCAGAAGCAGATAGACCGCACCATCTCACACATAAGATTAACTTCTCTCTGCTGGAATTTTCCTCAGCCTTTGTGTACAAAGGTAATGCATTTTCTCGGATTATACTGTACGTGTCTGCACACCGCTACACTACACTATTCTGATCCATTCTATAAATATGCCTGTATATCGCGCACCTCTATTTCCCCCTGCTGTTATAGAGTAAGAGAAGTTTTTCTTCCCTTGGAGGGTCAAATTAAAGAGCAAGCAGAGAGTGCAGTGTTGAGCACTTCCTGTTAATTGAAGTCTGGTGGTAAAGGTCATAAAAGTTTATACATTCACAATAGCAATGAAAAAAGAATTTTGTAAAGGGTTTTTTTTATAGATTTTTTAAAAGGTTTTACATGAATATTTATCACTTTGGGTAATAACTAGGAACACGCAGGTGAAACTGTTTGTACTGCTGTTATTCAAAAACATGTTAAACATGATTACAGTGATTAGTTTGGGAATGTCAAGTAAGTATTTTCTATCATGTGAGGGTGATCAAAACTGTGTCTCACAAAGTGCGTCTAGTCGTCTTTATAGAAGTGCACAAAAATTTTAATTTAATATTGAATTACAGTGTATGTTTATAATAATAATAATAATAATAATTATTATTATTATTATTATTATTATTATTATTATTGTTGTTGTTGTTGTTGTTGTTATCACAGCCTCTACCGGACTCAAGAAATAAGTTAATGAAACAAAAAGAGGAGTATAAAGGATAGGTGTTTATTCTAATAAGGATCAGAAAAGGTTTTGAAATGAGTTTCAGATGCATTTATGCCTCATTTTCTAATGCCTCATTTCAACGGGAGAAAATAAAGGTCCACTTTTAGAGTCCTGCTTACTGCTGCCATCTCTAATTGCACCCTTTGCTCATGAGGCTTGAAAATGAATCGTTTAAAATTAATAAATAAATAAATAAATATAATAAAAAAAAACATTATCTTCTGCCAAATATTGTTAAAGCTGTTTTTTGGATAAAATACTGCAGGTCCTTTCTGAACATGTAATTTTCATACAGGAAGTAAAAAGTAGTTCTGCTTCTGCTCTAACACTTTTTTTTTGTTGAAGAAGATTAAAAATCGTCTACTTTAAAATGTACAGTAATGTATTTTTCCCTTATGACCTTATTAACGGCAAAATATTACTGGATACATTGTGTCAAATTATCTTACATGACCTAACAATCCTTGTTGCTTTTGTTAGCAGTATAATACTAGTGACACATCGTTCTTTCATTTTCTTAAGCATGCAGGTTTCTATGGCAACAGCTCTGCAGACTGAACAGAATGGAGGGTTAAAGGGGAAAGAGACTGCATATTGGGAGCTGCTTTTTAATTTTTAACATTTGTCTTACTATGCAGGAAGAGCACATTAATAATTGAGATGTTTAGTACTATGGGTATAACTCTCTGGCAAGTGGGACAATGTGAAATTCATGGAGGGATGCAGCCATATGGCATTCCATAATTTAATTGGTTATTTTTGTATGGCAGGTGGAGAAAAAAAAAATCTGTGATTTCATACGCGGCTTTGGACGAAATGCTAATAATTTTTTCCTGCAATCATGTTAGCAGGTTGAAAATGTTGGTGACATCCTGAAAGAGCCAGACGTTGTAGCCAAGCCGCTCGAACGTAAGTAGGCTCAGGTGCGCATCGCTCTCGACCTCATATTGGGGTTAATACTGCAATATCTTCAGCAGCAGCTCCTG
The DNA here is from genome assembly GCA_011419295.1 of Clarias macrocephalus. NCBI lineage: Eukaryota > Metazoa > Chordata > Actinopteri > Siluriformes > Clariidae > Clarias > Clarias macrocephalus. Next base: position 81,599 of record JAAGKR010002951.1, read on the forward strand.
TCACATTTGCTGGTGAAGTGGCAAAGTCATTGTGGTTTATCACACCACCCCTGCTGCTGGCAATATGTTGCTCCATGACAGTCAACTGATACTGGCAACGGTTATGGCCTTATATTATTCCTGGGGTATCTGGTGTGTTCCCCATTGATCCTAGAACTATTCAACAGTCCAATCAGTGCCTTTAACAAGTACCGACTTCTTTTAACCATTTCAGTTGATGTTCTACTGTAGGACAATAGTTCGCAAATGTTCTGCAGCCAGATATTTAACTGTAAAATAACTTTCATGGACCACTAAAGTATGAGGATTATATAAATGCAAACATTGCTGTTTTGTCAATTAAACTGAGCTACTAGGCCTTTTTTTACTCAGTTGTTCACTAACAGCACACAGTAGGTCCAAATTAATTGAATTTTCTTGTTTGGAAAAACTTATTCAAGTAAATTACTAAGTCAAAGAGCATATAATGAAGAAATAACTGACAGATAGGTTTTGAAATAAATGGGTTGTGTTTTTTTTCACCCACCAAAAACACAAATATGAATTAATTGGCCCTGCAAAATAGTCCCAAAGATTGAACGTGTCTGGTCCACACTGACGAATCAGGACTGCAGCTGTCTGATTACCCAGGACCAGTGCAACCACGATACATTGTCGATACAATGACCAAGATTCAGTGTCTATGAAAGTGCGATACAAGGCCCCTGAAAAAAATAAACCACTTTTTTAGGAGGCAACTAAAGGGACATGGGTGGAAAAAAAGAAATGTTGGAGGGAAAAAAATTTTTAGGCTAACAGGATATGGGTGAAAAAAATTTAAGCTATGAAAAAAAATGTTTTTGTTAAAAAAGTTTGCGAGATCTCGCAAAAACTGTTTGGGTAGCGGGGGGGGGGGGGGTATCATACGCGGATTAGAGTTACACATGCGTTGTTAAACAGCCATGGAGAGAATAACTGAGTAGAATTCTGAGTAGCTGAGTTTTACTTCCAGCTCGGCCTAACATATAAAGACATTCAGTTTGCACTCGGAGTTTGGCCTTTCCGTATTTTAGCGCCGGAAATATGAGTCACGTGATCTCGATTTCTTTTTCCTCCTCTGTCCCGTTTTTTTTCTTTTCCGTTTTTTTTTCCCTCATGTCTCATTCCCCATTTTTTTTCCTTCCCCAGATCCCCCCC
>JAAGKR010002952.1:0-15000 GCA_011419295.1 Clarias macrocephalus
GTGTGTGTGTGTGTGTGTGTGTGTGTGTGTGTGTGTGTGTGTGTGTGTGTGTGTGTGTGTGTGTGTGTGTGTGTGTGTGTGCGGGTGTTTGTGTGCGGGTGTTTGTGTGCGTGTGAGAGGTGTGTGTGTGTCTGTGTGTGTGTGTGTGTGTGTGTGTGTGTGTGTGTGTGTGTGTGTGACAAGTGAATGTTTCAGTCTGTGTCTGATGGGTAAATGTGTTTGCGTGTTTGTGTGTGTGTGGTGTGTGAGTCTGTGTGTTAACATTAGTGATGTGTGTGTTAGTATGTGGAAGACATGCGACTTGTTAGTGAGTGTGTGTGTTTCTGCGTGAGGTGTGTGAGACAGATGTGAGTGTTGTAATTTGTGATGTTATAATGTGTGTGTATGTAGGTGTGGATGTGTGCATGTGTGTGATGTATGATTGTATTTGTTTGTGTGTGTGCGCATGCATGTATGTGCGTGTGTGTAAGATATGTTTGTGTGTGTGTGTGTGTGTGTGTGTGTGTGTGTGTGTGTGTGTGTGTGTGTTTATTTAGTGTGTTAACATTAGTGATGTGTGCTTGTCTTTGTGCATCTTTGCCTTTATGGTGTGTGCATCTGTGTGTTAATATTAGTGATGTGTGTGTTATTAATAATTGTTGGGTGTAAGTTTAAGACATTATGACGGCTGACCCGTTTGAGATATTAAAATGTATGATGTGATGTGGTGTGTGTGTGTGCGTGTGTGTGTGTGTGTGTGAGTGAGGGAGAGAGGTGTGTGACATGTAGATGTGCCTGCAGAATCGCTCCATCTAGTGGACATATTTTATTACTGCAGGAGTGAGAGCAGAATGTTCAGGTCAAGGCTCATGAATATAAAAATTGAGAGCTGTAAGAGCATCAGAAAAACATGAAACTCAAGAAATTTACTCAGACCCAGTTGTTCTTTCTACCAAAAATGTTTGGGCACATTAGGACTTTCCACTTGTTGGATATAAGTATCTTATGTTTGCTCAAAGTTATATGTTGCCATAGCAAGACTATTCAACCTATCAAAAAGTCCTTTACAGTGTGACATCAGCCGTGTCTTCAATTATTCTGCCTGATTTTGAAGCCAATTAGCTGAAAATTAGTCACAAAACAATTTAATTTCTAAAAGTAGACCCTTTCTGCTGCCAGTTGGTGGCGCTATGACTGAGACTCACGGGACCCATGTCACTGTGAGCAGGGTTCATCTCTTAACCTACCACTGAGGTTTGATGAACGTCACACAATTTATACAGAAGTTATTAGCCACTTCCTGTTTCCTGTTATTCGCCGTAGGTTTAAAGGGCCTCCACGGCTGACCCGTTTAAGACATCAACCAGCTCTTTGCAATATTACATCCTCAATGTCTTGAGATTGTATTAGACCCTGTTTGGTCAAAAACAGATGAATCCTGTAAGAGTAGTAGTGCACATTCCAATGGGTGCGTTTTTCAATCAACGCCAAATAACTGACTTCCTGTTCAATGGATTTCATGACATGGGGTATGCAAGTTGTTCACCTCAATGAGATCTAAATTTATACTGGGTCTCATTCATATATGTGATAGTGGATATGAGTTATGCAGCTTAAACTTTACAAAGTTCCAGGGGGCGCTGTACAGGCCCTGTGCCACACCCGGGGTCCAGGCTTTCAGGGCTTCCTCACAATCAGTGAGAGTCTACACCCATGAAATTTTGGAACCGTAGGTCTTTCCACTCGTAAGATACGTGAAGAATAATTTTCTTTGAGTTTTTCTTGAGTTAAATCATCACCATAGCAACACGATTCAAATTAGAAAAAAATCCTCCATGATTTCAAATGATCCATGTCTTTTCATTATTCTGACTGATTTTGAACCAAATCAGGTGAAAGTAAAAGCCAAAATATTAGTGATTTCCAAAAGTGACACACTTCCTGCTGCCAGTTGGTGGTGCTATGACATAGACTCATGATTGTCATATGATGTGATCAGCTTCCTACTTATAACAAACCTGTAAAGTTTCATGGACATAACTTAATGTACACAGACGTTATTAGCCACTTCCTGTTTATTTCTATTCGCCATAATTTTAAAGCGTCGCCACGGCCGAACCATTCGAGATCAAAAAGATCTCCACAATTTTGCATCGGCAACTTGTTTAGATCATATTTGCCTGGTTTGGTGGAAATTGTAATAATTCCCTAGGAGGAGTATTTCAAATTCCATTGGGTGCGTTTTGCAAAGAACTCAAAATAACTCACTTCCTGTTGATTACACCTGATGACATGCAGCGCGAAACTTGTTCAGTTTAATGAGATCTAAATGTTCACCAAGTTTTATAAGTATAGGTCCAAATGTGTCTGAGCTATGATGCAAGACTCTGTAGGGGGTGCTGTTCGGGGCGTGTGCGACTCCCCGGGCCGAGCCCCACTGAGGACCTGTTGGCCGCAGATTCCAATCTATGTGCAAATTTTGGTGAGTTTTTGAGTATGTTAAGGACCCCAAAAGTGCCCGGATGATTGAAAGAAAAATAATAAAAATAAATAAATAAATAATAATAATCCTTAGAAGAACAAGAGGGCCCTGCGCACTCAGTGCTTGGGCCCTAATAATCCTTAGAAGAACAAGAGGGCCCTGCGCACTCAGTGCTTGGGCCCTAAATATAAAATGTCTGTATGATACAAATATACATTGAGGAAGATATAAGGAAATTATAAGAAAGTGAGAAAAACCTAACTGTACAAATAGAAAATAGAAAATTTTGGAATGAGAATTCACTATATTGAGACTAAACAGCTATGTGAAGAATAAACTGCCTTCTATAAAGACCATCCCAGGAGATCAAGACCAAGACCTACTGTAGCTCTGCCAGCCTCCAAACCAGCCTCATACATCATCAGTTAAGAATATCTTGGATTAGAGCCATTATAAAGGCTTTACAGATCATGATTAGCAAACACATATCAATATCAAATGTTTACAACAAGAAGAGTATTGTATGTTTTGGATGACTTCAGCATTGTTTTGGAATTTTACAGGGTTGTCACTGACCGATTTACCCTGACAAAGAGCAACATAAGAATAGTGCCAACTGGCACACCTTAGAAAATAATTCGGCATCTATTTAGAGTCTAAATATTTTTTTTAACTACTGTTGTTTACTTACAATATTTGTTAATTTAATTTTTTTCTTTAAATGAGGCTTGGGCTCCGGGATGTTGAGCCTATTTACTAGTATACGTAGTCTAATCAGAGCTCTACCGCCCGTTCGAGTGTATTTCATAAATTATGTTTATAATAATGAAATGAGATCGTGCTTTAAAATTAATATACAATTCATTTCAAACCCGCGGCTCGCACTTTCACTTTACAAAAGGCAGCGTTTTGATCAAAAGGTGATAAACGCATGCGATTTATCAATAACAATACTGCATTGATGGATGGATGTTGTTGATAAATATTTAAAATGATAATTAAATAAATAGCTATCCATCTTTTTTGTGTTTGTCTTTTCGATTTATTATACACCTCTGCACCACTTATTATAATAAATAGTTTTAAATGTTAGTAAAGGTACCATACAGTAGCAGTATATATATATATATATATATATATATATATTGTATGCTGTAATTTGGTCATGTTCACCCATGGGTTAAACATATGCGGCATTTAATAGCATTTGCTAGTTATCAAGTTGATATACAGGTCAATCTGCATCAAATAGAATCTCTCCGAATAAGCATAATAATAAATAATGAATCATCATAGTGTCAGCCCATGGGTGAACATGACCAAATTACTGCATAAACACTGGAACACGAGGATTTAAGAATTTAATTAAACACGAATATGTGTGTGGCGTTTTAAATCAAATCCAACATTTAAATGGTTTGTGATCGGTGCATGGGCTTCAACTCGCATGTTCTGTAATATTCCATTGTCATTCATATAGCCGCTGTTTTAGAGCCCTTTACTAAAGCATTCGCTATATCAAATTGATATACAGGTCAATCTGAATTTGAAAATAATCAGTAAATTCGTGAATTACACTCAAAGTATCAACTCCAACTATGAAGTCTGATTTAATTGGAATCATTAAACATTTTATTTCTATTTATTCTATGTTTTGCTGGCGAAACCGTCAGCTCGGTCTTGTTAATTCATATTAAACTTCTCAATTCTGCATACAAAAGTGCATAATCTTTAATAAAGTTAGCCTAAAACAATTTTGTTTCCAATGCTGAAGCAAACATGATTTTGTGTATTTCTATGTATTTTTTATATTTGTGTTCATTATTAAAGAACTTAAAATGTTTTAAATTGAGTCAAATAAACACAACATACAACAAATATATCATCTCAAAGCTTTTATTTTTTTGGTCATAAATGCAGTGTTTAGTTACATTCCAGTGTGTCCACACTGATTTTTAACCACGACTGGAAGAACTTTAAACAACCTATTTATGTATTTATTACATGCCTCTTCTGTAAGTACCTCAAACCAGAATTTATTAATGGCAGCAATTAAATCTGATTTTGTAGTCGGTTTTGCTTCTTTTCGAATATAGTCTTTCAGAGCAGGCCACACCATTTCAAAGGGATTCATGTCGGCAGTGCTTCGGGTCATTGTCCTGGAAAAAACGGTGATCAATACCGAAATTTTCCTTAATGTATGGGGCAGCGGTTCCTTTTATAATCGCCTCTTCGAAGAAAGACCTGTCCATTATTCCTTCAAAGATGGCAATAGGTCCTGGTCCAAGTAGAAATGGCTCCCCAAACATGAATTTTCACAGGATGTTTCGGCTTGGCTTTGAACACTTGTCTCCCTGTTTTATGAAATAACATTGTGGCAAAGCAATCCAAAGCCACCGTAGCTTGAAACCATTTCGTCGTTTTGTGATGGCTGCGACAACTGCTCTGTAAAATAAGAGAATAACATTAATTTAAATATTTGACATTTAAAGCCTAACAAACACATGACAGTGTATAAATTGTGATAGTGGTATAAGGGGGAGCTACTTACCGATTAATTTTGTGAGGATTGCGTTTGCGTGATATTCGTTCTTTATAATGTCTTCTGATGGTGCTCCGTGTTACGTCTCAGATTTCAGATGGCGGTGTATTTCGCGACTGGAACTTCCAGCCGAATTCATTGTCCTGATGTCTTCAGAATGAAGCTTAGAGATCTTGGTCATTTTGAAATGTGATGGGCTGTATTTATCCAGGCTGGTGATGTGAAAAATGATAATGGGTTGTGGATAATCTAGATTCCTCTATTCATCATAATGTTATTCTACTCTGCAGTACTATACTATTTATTAATGTTGTTGATAAATACTTAAAATTATTATTAAATGAATAGCTGTCCATTTTTGTGTTTCTCTTTTCGGTTTTTATACACCTCTGCACCACTTAAACAATTTAAAATGGTAGGAAAGGTACAATAGCAAGAGAGAAAAAAAATATATGGTGTTTATGCTTTAATTTGTGGCATTTTATTGCATTCGCTAGTCATCAAGTTGATATACAGGTCAATCTGCATTTGAAATCAAACATAATCTCTCTGTGAGTAAGCAAGTAAAAGATAAATTAATATAAATAGGTTTAACACTAGATTTACTACCCCTGCGCAAATGTGCGTAAATTCCCTGGACCTGACACCGACTAGCACCCCTGCCGCTCCATTGTTCTTCTGCTTTTGTTGTGCAAACACAAAACACACCCATCCCACACAGAGGTTTGGCCTGCCTTGGATCTGAGCTATTCTGAGTAAACTAATGCAATTGTGCCAGACCTCACAGGTAAAGGGTGGTTTGCACAACAAAAGGAGAATCAAGCTGAAGAACTGATTCAAGAGTTTATATATATATATATTGATATGGTGATATGGTATATATATATATATATATATATATATATATATATATATATATATATGGTACTTTCACTACACTGAAAAAAATAAGAAGTAAAATTTACTCAATTTTTCTTTTGCAAGTTTTTGCACCCAGGTTTTCAAGTAATTTTTTTTGTGAAAATGAGTAAAATTTACTTAAGGAAGGTGAGTAAAACTAACAAAGTAAATAATTACATATCACATGGCCTCTTTAAATTATGTTAAGTAGTATTTACTTACTGATCTGATGTAATTAATTGATATAACTAAGTAAAACTATTTTCTATTTCACGTAAAAATTTACACGTTTTATTCAGTCAATGTTAATTATTTTAAATAAATAAAATGAATCACTGTTACAATATGACAAAATAGTACTGTGACCATAAATAACTCTTGACTGCACATTTATTAAGATCTTTATTTAAAGGAATTAACATGCCCATATATAAACAAGATCAAAGCTTAATATTTAAACAGCTCAAGCAGCAGTAAATTGCAATGACATTTTTGATTATAAAACTTTTGCTTATTCAAGCCATCTTAACTTACATATCTATACTGGTCAGAATCTTAACTAGAGCAAGTATTAGACCAAATATTAACAGACTGCTTTTACAAATAAATTCTGTCTTTCAAGTAAATTCAGCACGTCCATGACCAAGATAATACAGCTGATAGGATCCACATAAGAAATATATTATGTAATATAGAAAACATAAAAAGTAGTAATTAGTAATCTGCAAAAGACCATTTACAAATACATTCAAAATGCTTTCACTCATCTAATGATGAAACAAACAAGGCTAAACATAAGAATCTGTTGTTTTACACTATATTTTGAAGAAAAGGATTTTGATAAGGTTAACATGGGGGCATTCAATATATATATATATATATATATATATATATATATATATATATATATATATATATATATATCAACTGAGTCACTGGTTCAGTCTGTCTGCATTGCATCGGGATATGGGGCGAATAGTTGTGAGGGGGCACGATATTCTCATTTAAAAAAACATTAAAAGTAGTTTCCTTAACGTATTGCATTCAAGTCGGATGACGGAGACTAAAGATCACCAACTCGAGTTTCCAAATGTGCAGAAAATATACAGAATTAAGTGATGACAACTCAATTACACAATTACCAAATACACTCCAAGATATTATGCATTTTCAACTATTACTTACCTGTCGACGAAAATTGAGAAGCACTTTGGAGAAGGTGATCCTCGCGGGTGAGCTTCTTTTTGCGCATGCGCAGATCACCTAGAGTCAGCTTAAATTCTACTTGATTTTCTAGAGGTATATAAGTATTAATTCGTTTAGATTTGTCAAAGAACTATAAGTAACATTTACTTGACTGTTGAATGTTTAATGTTTGCAAGTCTAAATTAAGTAGATATATATATATATATATTTTTTTTTTACTTAATACTCTAAAGTTTTCACTTTAACAAAATTATTATTTGTAAAAAAATACACTTTTTAAATGTAATTTACAAAGCCTTACAATCATATTTTTACAGTGTACAATAAAGTACCATTTAAAGCTATTTGGGTAGCTTTTAGGATACAGTGGGGTAAACCAAATTACTGCATAAACACATCCTCGTGTTCTGGTCTTTATGTTGTAATTTGGTCATGAGTATAGATTTGTGGCATTTTAATTCAAATCCAAAATTTTAATGGTTAGTGATCGGTGCAGACATTCACACTATTTTTTTTTTTTTTTTTTGGGAGGGAGGGTCCTAAGCTATAAAAGAAAGTGAACTAAACCACTGTAGGCATTTGCAGTTCCTAGTAGCAACCGACATGGAGGCAAAGTCATTTTATTCTACGAAGAATGATGCCGTATGTGCGGGGCAAAAAACAAAGGGTAAGAAAGCCTTTTAGTAATAATAGTAGTTATTCAGTTAACGATTTTTCTACTGACTTTATTTGACATTCCGATTTTATTGTACTTTGTATCCTAACTCTGTACAGCAGTCTGGAAAAGAGAACAAGTTGCCTCAAAGCACCAAAAAACTTGTGAACACCCGGCTCGTATAAAAAAGAAAACGGTATGTATTTTTCTTGCAACACCATTAAACAATCTGTACATGTCAGTGGTGTGCTAAAGGTATTAAATGCTTTTTATGTTGGCTTTTACAGGCTACACTGACTCAACGGCTCCCGCTGTAACCAGCAGATCAAAAGCGCAGTCATCGGCTATGACGCGTAGGCTCCTGAGTTTAGAGGCCAGGGTTGGTTGGTTGGAGGCACGTCTGAAGGAGAAGATATCGTCACATCCGCCAACAGTAGGTCAGTCTACGTCCACAGACATTCCGGTTGATGTTCACGACACTGATGGAGACCATTCGGATGGTTGGATGACGTCGATTTTGGCTTTCCACCAGCCGCCTCAACACCCCTGACTGACCGTACCAGGTTGCAGATTGATACGGAAAATGTTGCATCAGCTGCAAACCATCAACTGGCAACTGGTTCAGTCCTCGACTTTCCCAGTTCACCAGTTCTGGAACATTCAGTGTCTTCTCTGCCCAACGTCTTACGAGAACATTCAGAAGTTTCATCATTCTGTTTGAGATAACACAAAAATAACCCTGAAACACAAAGAAACGCTTCGCATTCTCACCATCCTGTTCACCGGTCTCTCACATGGAGTGATCATACCCGATGTGACTTTAAATCACGTGACCATCGAGGACGAGAAACAAGTATATCTGGATTCAGCAGAATCAGATGGCAGACCAAGGGCAGATCGGTTTGCTGTTACTTTGTTTAAAAGGTTGATTCCGCTCAACGTTTACCAGAACTGGGCAGGTTCGGTGAACTATGATGGTTCCAGGGGGAAAAACGCACTGCCCTCCAATCTGCGTCAAACAATTTCTGATGCTGTTGCTCGGAAATTCCACCCCACAGCCCGCAACAAAAAGCAAATAAGAGAAAGAATCAACGAACTTCTTAGAAAGAAAAGACTGAAAAAAATCTGTCATAAATCCACAATCACATTCCAGCTATTATTTCAGCCGTGATCAAATAATGGGTGAAATAATTATTCAATGCTGGACACAAACAGCAAAAAAGCCAGATGATTATTTTTTATAAAAAGCCCAAAAGCCCGTTTGTTTTGTTTCGCTTTTACTAAGAGAATGAATATAAAAATAATGCTTTTAACAGCAGTTTCTGATCTGACTTAAGCGACACATATTTCTCTCACATGTACATGGTCTCTTTTTATAAGAAAACAGGAAGTGTTGAGGGTTTTTATACTGCTGACTACTCAGTCAGTCAGTCATTATAGAGACAGGATGGAGCTCAGTCCTCTCCCTGTGATACTCTGTAAGGAAATGTTCACTTTGTGTCTTCATTACAGCAAGTGTTGGCCAAGAAAGCCTTTTAATAATATATAGTAGTTGGATGGTTCCAGGGTGGAAAACGCACTGCCCTCCAATCTACGTCAAGCAATTTCTGATGCTGTTGCTCGGAAATTCCACCCCACAGCCCAACAAAAAGCAAATAAGAGAAAGAATCAACGAACTTCTTAAAAAGAAAAGACTGAGTTTTCCTCTTTAAAAAAAAAAAAATCATACTACTCTCACTTTTGCAAAGAGGGACCATTTGCCATATACCTGTCTGATATATTCTATATTTAATAAAACTGTATTGAAACAAATTTGTGTATTTTCCTTATTTAATATTTACTAACGCTTCCGGAACATTGCTGTCTATACGTTTTATGTATATGGAAAACAGTGAAACCTAAACACAAACAGAAAGAACGAATAAAAGAATGTACAAAACATTAACACCTTTGCCGTGTTCAAATAAATAAAGAGTTACTGCATGTTTCAAGACATCGTTAATTTACATTTTTCCCTAATTATATGTCCACAAATCCTTTGACACCATCAATTTATCAGCAATTATCAAGAATTGCATTTCATATGAACGTCACATATGAGGCGCGCGCACAAACGCACACAAACTTTCCATGCAGGGAACAACTGAACAACAGGTCTTCATAGTTGGAGTTGATATATTTTTTATCGATAAATCGCACAGGTTTATCAGCCTTTTGAGCAAAACTCTGCCTTTTTGTAAAGTGAAAGTTTACGGACAAATCGGGGTTCACGCACGCCGATGAACAGCTTTATTTCAGTCAAAAAATTCATAGTCACATTCCAGCTATTATTTCAAGCCATGGTCAAATAATAGATGAAATACTGGACACAAACCACAAAAAACATGTTTATTATTATAAAAAAGCTGAAGCACTTCGTGTGCATATAAGAATATTTACAAAAAAATATAGATTTTTTCTTCATTCATGTCTTCTGATGGTGCTCAATGTCGACACAGTTTTACGTTTTAACGAAAATATGTTGGCATATTCACGAATCAGAACATTCGAGTATGTCTGCACCTTTAATAAAGTGAAATTACGAGCCGCGGGTTCACGTACGCCGATGAACAGCTTTATTTCAGTCATAAATCCACAATCACATTCCAGCTATTATTTCCAGCCGTGGTCAAATAATGGGTGAAATAATTATTCAATGCTGGACACAAACAGCAAAAAAGCCAGATGATTATTTTTATAAAAAGCCCGAAGCACTTCATGTTTATATTTGTTCCTTCATGACTTCTGATGGTGCGCGACACATTTTTACATTCGCATAATTACTGTATATGTGCTCGCGTCTCATAGGTGTCTGTGCGCGCGCATTTCATGTTGTGTGAGCAGTTAGTAGTATATATAGATGTGCGACTGTTTCATATATGTGTATGCAAGTGTTTCACTTGTGTGTGCATGAGTGAAGTTACGGCGCCTCACAGTTTAGGGCATCTCTTTTCATCATTATGAACATAATATGGAGCAGATATACGCACATTGATCATAAAATATTATTATTGTAAAACAAAATAAAATTCATGTTTGCTTCAGCACTGGAAACAATATTGTTTTAGGATAACTAATTATACACAATTCTTCGTTGTACTTGGTCTGGCTTTTAGATAAAGTCCCTCCATGCGCCATCTGGCGGATATTCAGTGAAGCACAAGACATTTATTTAAATTCCCGAATGTTGCTTGAGGGATTTCGCGGCATGTCGCGAGCAATTGCGGGATCTCGCGGGAAAAAGCGTGCATTCTTAATGGCGAGATCTGTATGGAGGCAGAAGTGCAAAGCGAGTGCCTTTGTACTTCCCGTTTGTGTTGTTTCGCTTTTACTAAGAGAATGAATATAAAAATAATGCTTGTAACAACAGTTTCTGATCTGACTTAAGCGACACATATTTCTCTCACATGTGCATGGTCTCTTTTTATAAGAAAACAGGAAGTGTTGAGGGTTTTTATACTGCTGACTACTCAGTCAGTCAGTCATTATAGAGACAGGATGGAGCTCAGTCATCTCCCTGTGATACTCTGTGAGTAAATGTTCTCTTTGTGTCTTCATTAGACTGAGTGTTGGGTATAAAGTTGTTCATCTGCAGTCTGAATGTCCTGAGTGATGAGTTTATTGTGTGATTAGGACATTGTGTGTACTTCAGCATGACTGCTCAGGTGGATCAGTGGATCCATATCTGTTATGAGAAGGGTTTAGTTTGATGTGTAACTACTCTTAGTAACTATGATAGTTCAACAGGTAAGATTACAAGTAGAGTGAGTTTAAAACACAGGGTTTAAATAATCAAATAAGTGTAAACAATTCTGTATTGTTGCAATCTGTACCCAATCTTCTGTTTCCTGTTGTCATCTATTGCTGAGTGACAACCTCTCATGATCATTTGATCTGTTAAATGTTGAGCAGAAAATCTGGTCTGTGCAGAAAATATTTAGATTTGGATTAGACTTGTTTGTTCAGTGCATCCCATGGGCTCTCGACTGGTTTTGGGTCTGGGGAGTTTAGAGTTTGGGTCAGTGGACTTGGCCATTTTGCCTCCTGGTCCCCATGCACAGTCGGCTGTGGTGTACTGTGCATTCTGGTATTCTATCATGGCTACATTGACTTTGTTCTGTAATTTGTGCTGCTTTGGCTTTTCTGTCAGTTCAGAGCAGCCAGACTGGCCTTTGGTCTCTGCAGGCATGGCTGAGTCTTGGTTGTTCATGTTCCTTTCAGCAGTTTACTCATTTATAGTTGAAAATCAATATTTTTACTTCATCTGGCAGTTGTATTGATGTAATGACTGATCAATGTATTTACTTCCTTAGCTTTAACAGAAAAGGTTGTGCAGAAAGAAATATATTTAATTATTTTTGCTGGCACACAAAGGGTGAACTGACTGGTGGTCAGCTGTGTATAAGGAGATGTGTTGTGATAGGGGATGTGTGAAACAGAGAAAGACTTACCACATCCTAATGACCGTAAATATGGTAACCAAAAATAATTCCACTGATACTTGCATGCAGAGCATGCAGCAGACTCTCTTTTAAAATGACTTTAATATCTCTGTCTGGGTTTTGAGGCAGATGCAAGTGCTGGGATTTATTAAGGAAAACACAAACAAAGGAACAAAAGAGCAAACAATGATCTTTAACAAAAAAGCAAAAACAATAAGAGCATGGTGTAATTACATGAGACTAAGCATAACCAAGTGAGTCAAGGTCATGTGATGTCCTAGGGCTGATGGGTAATGTACAGAGGTTGTGGACACTGAAACACTGGCTAATTTAGTGTTGGAGATTTCATGGCTAAATTTGCCCAAGCTGGTGGCCAAACCTCATCTTCATCTTATTGCACATTCCACCAGTAAGAGCAGAGTATGAAGGTTTAATTAGCAGAGTCATAGCACAGTTTTGCTTAAAATATTAAACATTATAGGTGACATAGAGTTCAAAAAAGGAAAAATTGTTGATGCATGTCTCGCTGGCGCATCGGTGACCAAGACAGCAAGTCTTTGTGATATATCAAGAGCCACGGTATCCAGCATACTGTATGTTAACATATCACCAAGAAGGACAAACCACATCCAGTAACTGTGGACGCATGAGGAAGCTGTTTGAAAGGGTTGTCTGGGTGCTGACCCGGATTGTATCCAAAAAATATAAAACCACAGCTGCCCAACTCACTGCAGAATTAAATGTGCACCTCAACTCTCCTGTTTCCACCAAAACTGTTTGTCGGGAGCTCCACAGGGTCAATGTACATGGCTGGGCTGCTATAGCCAAACCTTCGGTCACTCAAGCCAATGCAAAATGTTGGTTTCAATGGTGAAAGCAATTCTTGTGCTAGAGCTGGGGGACTGAACCAAGGACTGAACCATTCTGGAGGACCATGTGCACCTAATGGTTCAAACATTGCATCCTGAAGGCGGCACAGCACGAGTGGTTTGATGAACATGACAGTGACGTTGAACATCTCCCATGACCTGCACAGTCACCAGATCTAAATATTATTGGGCCACTTTGGATTGTTTTCGAGGAGCGAGTCTGGAAACGTTTTTGTCCACCAGCATCACACAGTGACCTGGCCAATATAAAAATAATATATAATACTGATTATTTTTTAAACAATTGTTTTTAATATTCAGGGGTTTATGATTTACATTTACTGTACATTTACGCATTTGGCAGACGGCATTTGGATAGATACTTACACTGGGTTACTAGGTTAATGACTAAGTGTCATCAGTCAAACACAAGAGTTTTTTTTTCTTTTTTGGGTGGTGGGGGAGGGTTTAGTCAAAGTATTGAAGAGACAGATAATAGTCTGGATGAATGTCTTCCTCGATTTCTGAGTGCATGGTGTGATTAGATCAGAGAGGTAAGTGGGTTCTGGGCCATTTTTTGCTTTGTAGGCAAGCATTAGGGTTTTGAATTTGATGCGGGCAGCTACAGGAAGCCAGTGCAGGGAGCGGAGAAGTGGGATGTGTGGGAGAACTTGGGAAGGTTGCAGAGTATGAATGGTGGACAGAGGCAGAGAATTTAGGAGTCATAGAAAGACATTTTTATCTACATTTGCTAGGTGCTTGGAATAGGGCATGTGTGTTTGCTTTTGTCTTACATTAACTCTGTTTCTTCTGTAGTGGAAACTCCTTGTCATTAGGAATTATAAATACCCATTTATATAAAACATAGACTTGCTTTATTTTACTGGGTTAAAATTTTTGGAGACGTCCCTGAATCTTGACTCTTGTCTCAACTCTCTTTGTTATAATAATGTGAAATGTTATGTTAATGTTTTCATGCGCCAGAATGCTTCTTAAGTTTTCATCATGTTCTGTTTTTGTTTCCTTTTTAGTCCTGATTTCACTTCTACCAGTGACACATGCTCATGGTGAGATATATCTGCTGTCACCACTAACCTAAATGTATCCTTATTTAACCTAATGATTTTTTTTTTTTTACTTTACTTTAGTTTACTTCTAAAATTTCTAGTTTTAAAATGTTTGTCTGTACACTTGAGAATTACTTTCCAGCCTACAGTGGATATTAAAACATATTACTTATTACTATTCATTATTTATTCATTATTTTTTATAGTGAGTCCTAAAGCTGTAGTGTCCATAGAACCTCATACACATGTCTACAAAGAAGACCTAGTTATCCTCACATGCGACATACAAGGTGGAGGAGATGCGAAGTGGACATACAGCTGGTATAAGGACAATGACACTCTCCCCCATAACATAATCAATGAATTGTTTGGAGACGACACGATGCAGAAGTACATCATCTTTTCTGCTGATGATTCTGACGGTGGATACTACACATGCAAAGGGCAGATAAATGACTCTCAGAGCTCAGAGATCAGTGATGCTGTTACACTGACTGTATTAGGTGAGTCTGTGGAAATAAGATTTGGGTTTTATACATTTATGGTTACAGTATATTTGTGGTTAGTAACTCTGCATGATATGTGTGATAAACAACTAGGGCGATGCAATAATAATATGCTATGTAATGAATCAGAGATTAAACTGCAAAATCATTCAGGTTCAGAACACATCACAGAGCCAGGTGAGTTAGGGTGGTTAGAAGGGCAGTTAGAATCTGTCAGGAGGAAGAAAGTCAGCAAGAAGGTAATAAATGTTACCTCATGATGCTTCTGCCATTATCTGATTTATTGGAACACCCCCCCCCCCCCGCCCTATTT
>JAAGKR010002952.1:20000-82760 GCA_011419295.1 Clarias macrocephalus
GCATCAGTTTTAGAAGCTGGATCGCTTGTAGAAGCTCCCTTCTCAGTGGTCATGGTTATCTGTAGTGTAGTGACGGCCTCTCCATATCTGGTGGTGACCATCATTCTGCTGCTCAAATGTTACAGAGCTCGAGGTAAGTATTATTTCAGTTTCTGATATCAGAAAATACATTTGTCTTACATTACAGTAAGGTTTAAATAGAAGTATGATATACTGTGTGTAATATGAATCACAGCATATCTGTTCCTGCTGAGGTCTGGGGGTGAATTTAGACAATAGATGCTTCAGTCAGTGTAACAAGGACACATTTCCCTAAAATCTAGAATTTAAAAAAGTTATGCTTTCCTTGTGAAAGAAAATGACATTTGTTTAAAATATGCAGGTGTAATTTATATTAATTGAAATAAACAAGGCTGTAGTAAAATTTTAGGTCAGCATTAATGTTCATTATGGAGAATAAACATTAGAAATACTGTAGAATATATTTCATGAGATCATCTGATTTATCCATGAAAGGAAAATATGTTTGAACATAATGTACAAGGTTTTGAGAGAAAACGGTAACATTTTAAAACAATAGGATTATACTTAAGTTTAATGTAATTTGTAATAATTGATAAAGATTCACTGAGGTTCATTTTGCAGTTACTGAAGATGACTGTGAATGACTTGGGTTTAAATCTAAGAATCACTGTCACCTTTTACTTCACTGTCATTCATAAGCATTAAAACAGACAAATAAGATTTTTACTTTCTTTAACAGCTCACACTGATGGAGAGAGAATTGAGAAAGCAGTCATAGAGGAGTGAGTGAAGTTCATCTCTAAAAAGAGAATGCGTGTACTGTAGAAATTTTGTGATCATCATAATTTTCAGGATTTTAAATAATGGGGATTTTTCATTTTAATATTATGTTGTTAGTAGTACAGTATATATTTTTTCTGCCTGGATTTGTTTAGCTAAAGCCTGCAAACCTTTTCATGATTTGAAAGATAACGTGTATTCTCAGGAAAAAAAAAAGTTACATGTTGCTAGTCCTAACCGCTAAATAAAAATTAACAGATTAAATATTATTAAAAACAATAAAAAAGTCAGGAAAAGTAGTTGATAGTGGAGTGTTTTGGAGATTGAGCTATGCTTCTAAAAGCTGATAATCAAATCAGCATGTGTAGAGGTAAACAACTGAACCTGGTTGTAGTCATGTAAGAAATACAGGTAATATAATGAGGAAACTAACATTGTGCTTTTGAATTAGCAGCATGTTTTATTACATTGTATTGTTCAAAAGATAATAATAAAATACATTTACCAAGATAATGTGTACTTTCTTTTTATTGCTAAAATCAGATATCTGATATTAATCCTGAAATGTTATGCAGAAGATCTCAGTGCATTAAAGTTCAGGAGTAAATAATTAATCAAAGAGAAGTGCTATTACACATATTACATGTTCAGTGAGGAGGCTGATCATCATTCAGCAGCCTTACAGCACTATTGAAGAAATACTGTGGGACAGTCTGGAGGTTCTGGTCCATATGAACCTGTACCAACTATCTGAGGGCAATAGTGATGTGCAGGGTTATGCTGATCCCACAGGATGGATGCTTATCTCCAGGAGTCACACTTTGCTGCCAGATGTTTCACCTCCCTTCTATATAAGGACTCATCATTGTGGACATCAACACTGTGATGTCATCAGTGAATTTTATGATGTAAGTTGAAGGAAGGTAGGCACAGCAGTCAGAGTGTATAGAGTAAGGGGCTGAGTACACATCTCTGGAGGATGTTAATATGTACTATGGATGATATGCATTTATCTACTCGCACACACTGTAAATGATTTGTTAGAAAGTCCATAGCCCAGTTACACAATACAGCGCATTCCGAGCTCTCTGAGATTCGTTTGGAGCTGGTTTGGCTTGTTATACTGTAAATTGTTGATGTACAGTTTTCAAATCTTGTTCAGTGTCCTCCTTATAACATTGCTTATCTAAAGGCAGGTTTATAGGTTTAATAACAAGTATCATGTTGATGATCACATTACATTAATAATTAAGGACATAAAATTTTGAAACCAAAATGTACTTAATTTTTTTCCTGGTTTTGGCATTAGATCCACCAATACAGGTGTATTGATTGTATATACAGGTCTAACACTCCACCCAATACAACCCCCACCCTACCGTCATCAAATATCATCGCCTCATCCCTGTGCACATGCTGTTATGTGGTGCGGTATGGAGAGCCGCACCACAAGATGTAATCATGTTTATAAGAGCCCTGACGCAGGGCTTTAGAGAGGGTCAATGAAATAGGACTTGGTAAAAGTGCTTGTGATGCGCACGGGAAGACCTTCCTGTTTGGGATGGCATGGGATTATTAATTAGGAAATTTAAAAGGAAATAAAAGAAAACTGAAAACGCAAAATAAACAGAGTTCCACCGTCTACATGAGAACGGACCTCACACACCAACATGAAAAATATTTTTTAAAAATGTTTCAGATCTTTAAAGCTTAAAGTGTCTAATTTTAAATAAAGCAAGTTAAATTAAAAAATATATATATTCCAAGTTTATGTAATCCGTATGGATCCAAAGAGAGGCACAGTCTTTCTGTTTCAATTTATTATCTGATAATGACCGCAGACAGGACACGCCCACACGCTATTCACAGGAAAACTGTCTGGGTAATCTACATACAAGCACACACACACACACACACACACACACACATACATGCACATACACACACGGATTCAGATTCATCATTTCCTGTGCGTGTGGAAGATGTCACACGCTTTACAGGTTTCTAAAGCTCTACGGAATGTTCTGGACAGTGGGAGAAGTTTAGCTTTTTCCTCAGAACAACACCGAACCACGACTCCAACAGAAAATAGAGGAGGAGAATCCAGCAAGCTGTTACAATAAGTTATTAAGTAAGGTAAGTTATTGTCTCTTATATAATCCTTATTCTGATAATATAAAGCTCATATTTTATTTTCCCTCATTTTGGCTAACGTTGGTCAGCTTATATGATACATTGCCTTTCAATTTCACTTACATAGTTTAGGGTAGCATGTAAATGTAATGGAACACTGCTAATCATGCTAACATATTGTTGTTAGGAACCTCCACTAGAGGTCACTGTTCATGTCTGTCTGTCTGTAGTTTTTGTTGGTCGACTCAGTTTCCCAGAAGGCACCTCAGTCAGGTGATGAGTGCTCACCTGAACTGAGGTGGCTCATTAAAGTTTCTATAAATAGCAGTTTGTTCTGGGCAACTGAGTTCGAGCATTGTTGTTGAATGTTGTTTGTTTGTGGTTTGTTGAATGTTTATTTGTATACAGTCATGTGGGCATTCCTTTTTGTTTCTTTAAGTTTGTTTTGTAACCTTTGTTTTCAGAGGGCTCTAGTTTTGTTTTCTGTATGTTCCTTGTTCTGATGGATTCATGGAGCTGCCTTGTTCAGTGTTTAGTTAGGCTGTGTCTCCTCCTGTTTAAGTACTGTTCTGTGTCTTCCCTTGTATGTGTAGCCACATGAGGGCTTAGCCGTTAGCAGGGTTAGCCACTAGTAGGCCTTGACGGCTAGTAGGGTTAGCCCCTAGTAGGGTTGGCCTCCAGTAGGCTAGCCTCTAGTGGGATTGACTGCTAGTGGTTCTGGTCACTAGTAGGTTAGCCGCTAGCTTGGAATAGCCTCATGTGTGCCTTTCTTGTGTTCTGTTTCCTCTTTAGGTCCGTACTAACTCCATTAGATACTAAACCGGTTAGGTCAGCATCCTGTGTCTCCATATTCCGTGTTGCTACTAACCCCACTAACCAGTCTCTGTCCCTCCAGTCCAGTCTCTGTCCCTCCAGTCCAGTCTCTGTCCCTCCAGTCCAGTCTCTGTCCCTCGTTCCAGCCATGTCCTGTCCAGCCTTGTTTCTAGTTCCCCTATGTGTCCTTAGTTAGCTCCAGCTCCATGTTTCCTCATTCTCAGTCCCCTGTGTTAGTTCTCAGTCCCTTGTGTCAGTTCTCAGTCCTGTATTCAGCTCCTGGTTCCTCTGTGTTAGCGCGCCGTTCCTCTGTGTTAGCGCGCCGTTCCTCTGTGTTAGCGCGCCGTTCCTCTGTGTTAGCGCGCCGTTCCTCTGTGTTAGCGCGCCGTTCCTCTGTCTTTCCTGAGCCCTAGTTTTAGTTAGTTTGTTTGTTTTTGTTTCAATGTTTTTGAGTTTTGTAAATAAAGAATCTGTTTGCACATCCCTCTGCCTTCATGCCTACCCTCATGTCCACGGCAACCACACCATCAGCCGGTCTAGCCAAACCCACCAGCTAGACGCCACAACAATTGTCTTGTGTTTTTAGCCACATGTTAGCTCCAGGTGGTTAAGCTAATGGCTTATGTAGATTACAGATGGTTGTCTGTGTAAGCTGTGGTGTAAATGTTCTAATGGATTTCACACCATGTGGATTTTAGCTTGTACTTAATTGATATAGCTTACCGTTGCCATTTTTTTTTTTTTTTTTTTTGTTAGCTTATGACACTGCTATCTATAAAACACTTTAGCCCCCGGTGACTAAAACACTAAGTTATGTCCAAATCAGTTGAGTTTTATGTGTAGTTCTGTTTGAGAGAATGGTCATTAGTATTTATATGCATTGTCATTAGTGATTGATGATGATGATGATGATGATATACAGTAGTTATTTTATGTTATCATGCTCATTTTTTTTTCTTGTTTTATAAACAGTTGTGACAGTGAAAATGATCAGCCACCTGTTTGATAGAAAGCAAATGCAAACGAGGTGAGATACAGACAGCACATTACTGTGTAATGATGATCCTCTGCGATTCCTGCCCGCATGGGAATCTGGACCATAACTGCGGTCTGGATTCAGGACTGATCTCTTGTATTTTTAAAGTGAATGGACACACAATAAACCTGTGACTGCATACAACCAGCACATGGACTGACCTCGGGTGACAGGAATGTTGTCACTGCTGGTCACAGGGTCTGTGCGCATTGTGAAGCAGTGTATGGTTTGCAGTAAAAAACACCATGGAAATACCAGGTATGCCATGTTAACTTTTGTCTTCAGTTGAACAGGAACTGCTTTTCTAGGGTGGCACAGAGATGTACTGTGTGTAGGGTATAAAAGTGGGCTTTTACGAACCTAACACCCATTGTTCATTTTATTTTGCACATTCATATTAATCATATCATATTTTAAGTGAGTGAAATATGCACAGTTTAATTTTTAATTAATTAATACATTTATTTTTTTATGCACTTCATTGGTACAAGTATCCAGTGTTTACATGAGATTCTCAACTGAAGCAAGGCACCAGGGAAGTGGAATTCTTTAGGTAGGACATTTATGCAGGATTATGCACAGCAGTGGAACGTGAGAAGAAAATGTAGAAAACTAGAGTTATAGACAACAACAAAAAGTATATGACTACTACTACTAGTCCTGGAAGGATACATCAGAACCATAATAATTACAATTCTATGCATTTTGGAAACTTTATTTTTAATACTTTGTTTGCATAAAATGACTAGCCCATGGATATATTATCAGTGGTGCTGAGTTTTTAGTCAGGCCAGGACTGAAGAATGGATAAAGTTTCCCAGTGAAAGTCTGACCAGTGAAAGAGTAGATATGGGACTTTGCATCAACATCATAGAAAGAGACCAGACCTTCCTCGTAATCCACAAACACCCCCACCGTCTGAGGAGCCTGTTGTAAGGAGAGAGTGATGAAAGGAGAATCCAGAGCCACACATCCAGTCTGATTATCCAGAGACACACACCAAAATCCATTTTCAGGGCATGCTGTAATTTTTCCCTTCCTATTTACAGACTCTCTGACCACGCCTACATCCCACTCAGTCTTCCCGTCGGCATGGACCTCATAGTAAAATCTACCTGAGGAGAATCCCTCCTTCCCCAGCACAGAGACGCAACGATCAAACCTCTCTGGGTTATCAGGGAGCCTCTTTATAAAATTTTCACACGTGACCTCTTTGCCATCATTAGTCAGGGCAAGGCAAGGATTTGCTGTGTCAGGATCCAGAGTCACATCCACTAAGACAAAAAAACAGAAAAAGAAACTGTTTTCCAGTATACAATTCTTACACTTATGAAGGTATGCAGACAGACAGATCCCACTTACCTGCATGTTCCTGAATTTTCTTTAGCTCTGTTTGTGAAAAAGAAAAAAATATATATTTTCTGATATAAGAATTTTCTTAGTACTTAAATGCCTGACTACTATAAACTCATCTAGTGAACACTAACATTAACCGCTAAGGGCATGAGTAGTATGGTCCAGTGAAAAATTATTTGCCCCTTCCTGTTTTTTTTGTTTTTGTTTTTTTTTTACACATTTTCATAATTAAATTATTCAGACCATCAAACTAATTTTTATATCACACAAAGAAAACCAGAGATAATACAAAATGAAGTTTTTAAATAAGGATTTTACTTATTAAGGAAAAAAGTTGTCCAAACCTACCTGGCCCTATGTGAAAAAGTAATCGTCCCCTCTCCCACACCAGACTAACAGCTGAGATAAAATTCAATATGTTTGCCAAATTGAAGCACACTAAAAGATCATGCCGCAATCCAAAGAAATTTAAGAACTGATGACGAAGTAATTAAAATGTATCATTCTGGAAAGGGTTACCAAGCCATTTTTACGTCTCTGTCTCCAGCTAAGCATGACCACAACCATTATCCACAAATGGAGAAAACTTGGAACAGAGGTTAACCTTCCCAGGAGGCCGGCCTGCTAGAATGAATCCAAGAGCACAATAACGGCTCTTCCAGCATGTCATCAAAGGACTTCGAACAACATCTAAAGAACTGCAGTTAACTGCAGTTTCATAATTCAACAATAAGAAAGAACCTCTGCCAAAATGGGATCCATGGGAGAGTTTCGAGGTGACAGCCACTACTGAACAAAAAAGAACACAAGAGCTGATCTCATATTCGCCAAAAAGCATCTTGATTATCCCAATAGACAAAAAAAAAAAAAAAAGAGTGGCTAAGTCAAAGTCCTGTTTACTGTGTGCGTGTAAAACATCTTTTATTTTGTGTTTGTATGCGTGTGTGTACAGCGCGCATGTACTGTTTATTATAACACACGTGTGAGCGTGTGTAAAGCAAAAGAAAGTCTCATTAAAGAGGGTAAAGATCCTTTTTTCTCTCTCTCTTTGGGTCAGCTGGCACTGCTCTACGTGTGCGCGTCATTGGACACTGTGCCTCTTCACACACATCTACCCTCCTCCCCTCGCCTTCACACACATACACACACACTCTACTCTACATAGAAACACTGCTCTGTCATGATTCTTTTCTTCTTTTCAAAATGTAAAGTGCAGGTTAATTTGGTTTATTTTTACTTTATATTTTGTATTAATTATTTTTATGTTTTTATTTTTCTGGGCTGTGAAACGAATAATTGGGTATCTATTATGTCCTATGGGAAAATTCGATTTGGTTTCTGAGTGTTTTGATATACAAACCTTCTTCCAGAATGAATTATGCTCGTAATTCAAGGTTCCACTGTATTTCTAGCTTATTGATTATTTTTTGTTTTCTTGTTATATTTTTCTTATGTAATGCTGATCTGCTTGATTTTGTTTTTTCATTTATTTTGTGTTGCAGTGGTGCTGATTGTTCCATGTTTCTCTTTTTACAGCTTAGGCAGTTTTTGACCAAACCTGTTAATTATTTAATTCAGATGCTTCCATCAGGCCCTTATCCCCACTGAAGGACAAGCTTAATGATTCAGCATTTCAAGACATTTTGGAAAATACAAACAAAGACTATAAAGACATGGACCCCTGACCTCAAACAAAGGGAACATGATGAACTGGAACTGAAATTGTGAATTAGGCTTTCTAGTCCAACATTAGTGCCTGACCTCATAAATGCTCTACTGAATGAATGGGAATGAATTTCCATTAAAACACTCCAAAATCTTGTGGACAGCTTTCCATGAAGAGTGGAAGCCATTATACTGTATCTACAACAGGGGTGCAAATCCATATTGAAGGTTTGGCCATATACTACGTATAAACTGTTGTGTAGTGGTTAGCACTGTCACTATGCATGTCTATGGTTCCCACCTTGGGGTCACCATGAATGGAGTTTGCATGTTCTCCCTGTGCTTGGTGGGTTTCCTCTAAGTACTCGAGGATCCTCCCACATCCAGAATAGGCTAATTGGGTTTCACAATTTGCCTATAGGGTGTAAATGCATCCATGAATGTTTACTGGACGTCCTACATGGGTGAAAAGAGGAATAAATACAATGGTCAGCACTGGCCTCCAGTGGCCTCCATCTGATAGTAGCATTGTTATAGGGACCAGAATGGGATGTTAATAGGCATGTTTTGTTTTTTTTTCCTCCGAATTTATTGGTCGGATAGCATGCAGTGGCCCAGATTAAAAAAGGGGCAGGTCCTCTCACAGACTGGTGCCTGATTGCTAGAATGTTGTGGAGCTTTCACTGGTGCTACAAAAACTGAACTCAGCTCTCCTCAATTTTCCTCAACAAAAACAATCCTTAATGTACAGTACATGATGAACTAGAAAAACGTATAATTGCTCTATGAGCGATTCATAGAAAAGGGGTACAGCATTCATGACAGGGCACAGACTAATGTTATAAGAAGTTTTGTAAAGATGAATTAGCAGGTTGTGCATGTGTCCACTGATTACCAGACACCTTATTTAAGACTTGCATTATTGTAAATTAAAGTGCATTATTACAAAGCTTGGGCTGCCACATACCAGTGAAATCATGGGATGTACACAATATAAGGCAGGGTTTAATGTTATGGATAATGGGCATATGAAATAATATTTTAAAATCATAATTTGTCCACAATTATATATATATTTTTTTACTACAGCAAACTTTGCTTCTTAGAAATGGCAAATAAAGACTTACTCACCCAAAAGAACAAACATATTAATTCCATTATTAAGTACATATAGAATTATTTCCCTCCTCAGAGTCTCCACACTCAGATGAGAGTTAATATTGACGTCAGTCCAGTCCTGGGTGTGTGGAGGGCTGCAAAGTGATGGGTAAATCTACAGTACAGCAGGAGAGAGGAGAAATCCCTCAGCATGGCGACTGCTGTCCTGTCATGTGCTGCACTGCTATTGAGAAACAGAGGGACTCTGACCTGTAGGAGGTGGAGGTGATCCTCAGTGTGTGAGAGCTGCTCCACCTCAGTGTTTCTCCTCTTTAGCTCAGTGATTTCCTGCTCCAGATCTTTAATGAACTCTTCAGCCTGCCTCTCTACTGCTTTCTGCTTCTCCTTCATCTTTTTAGGCAGCTCAACCTGGCTTCTTTCAAGCCAGTGCATCAGAGTACTGAAGATCTCCATGCTGTCCAATTTCTCCTTCTCTGTGGTTTTCTACAGAAAACAAAGTATAATAATAATAATAATAATAATAATAATAATAATAATAATAATAATAACAACTAGGTTCCAAATTGTGCATACCTGCCAAAAAGCAAAAATAAATACTATTAGGTTCATATCTAATACATTATCTTCATTTACATGATTATTATTATTATTATTATTATTATTATTATTATTATTATTATTATTATTATTACATTTCTTATTAACAATGACACCTCTTTCACATTAAAGTTCATCACCATTGTTGGAAAGCTAATAATTTTGGAACTACAATGGGGGGGGGGGGGAATAAGTTCTTGATTATACCCTATTTAACTAAGCAAATTAATTTTCAGAAGACAAATGTTTATCATCTTCTACCAAGTTTACGTTTCAACTATTCTCTGGGAGGTCTAAAAAACAAAAAGAAAAAAAATGCTGAGTCAATGTCATACATGTTATGATAAACCTGTCATGAATAGTCATGACCCAACCTAAGGCATGAAAGATTATCAGAAAAGTCTTAACATAGAAGAATATGTGACCGTCATGAAGAAAAAGAAACCCATATTGAAAGCAATTATTACCAGCCTGTTTTTCAACAGCAACTGGTTTGAGTTTGGTTTTATTGCAGGGCTTGTACTAGGGGGATCATTCATTCTGATTTCTTCTGAATATTTGGGTGTTCAGAATCAGAAAGAGCTTTATTGCCAAGTATGTTTGCACATACAAGAACATGATAAGGACGACAAGGATAGATGGCCAGTATTCAGCCATCTATTTACACTGCTGTTTTGTGTACTAATTCTGGGGAAAATGCTTAACAACTTGTGTGCAGTGACCAGCTGACTTTGCCAAAAGGCAAACAAGAACCTGAGTAACAGATATGACTTCTCTGAACATACAGTAGCTCCCTCAGCCAAATGGTTAATTAATCTAAATCATGCTTTAAGCAGTTCTGTGAAGCAGCAAAAGCCTGCAGTTTGTCTGATGTGAATGGCCTCCATGAAGAATACTGTATGTCTTTGTTAAAAAGGTTTTTGGAAGCTTTGCAGAAATGAAGAATTGGAGCACTGAGGAGAAGTATTTTAATCTCTTTACCCAAACTGATGTCCCTTTCAGGAATTTAATGACACAAGGATTAGTGCTTACTTATAGTTTTCTTGATGATGACATGGCAAAATGGAAGGAACTATGTATATATATAGACTCAATTAATGTAAAGCTCCATGACTGCTTTAACCTTTCAGAGTTCCTGGCCCATAAGGCTTTTTTGGAGGCGACTAAGAGGTATGACATACCGCAATGTTTTTTTTTTTTTTTTTTTTTTTTTTTTTTATTGAGTAGTCACCAACGTTGTTAGCCTCTTTAAAATAATAATACTGCTCATAAAATTTGTGATTTAGTGTCTTAGACACAACTATGTGTCTAAGACCATGTAAAGTGTAATAGCTGTTAGATGAACAGAGTGGTGACCTCCAACTTTTAACTTTCAAATCCAAGTGTCTGTCGATACATGAACATTGGATTCTAGACTTATTTTATTTATATTTTCTAGTTTTCCTCACTCACTCACTCATCTTCTATACCGCTTAATCCTGTATTCACGGGGGGCCTGGAGCCTATCCCAGGAGACTTCGGGCACATGGCAGGGTACACCCTGGACAGGGTGCCAATCCATCGCAGGGCACAGACACACACACATACACTCACTCATTCACACACTACGGGCAATTTGGGAACGCCAATTAGCCTAAACTACATGTCTTTGGACTGTGGGAGGAAACCGGAGAACCCGGAGGAAACCCACCAAGCACGGGGAGAACATGCAAACTCCATGCACACAGAGACGGGAATCGAGCCTGTCCGGGGATCGAACTCGGACCCTGGCGGTGCAAGGCGACAGTGCTAACCACTACACCACCGTGCCGCCTCTAGTTTTCCTTTCAAACATTTTTTGAATTTTACATCAAAAAGGTTGCTGCACTCCATTAAATCATGTTCCTGTGGATTAAGTGAAGAACACATGGTTTCTTTACTATTATTGTCTTATTTTCTTTTGGAAAGTTAACCATATGTTGCTGCAATGCCCAAAACCCAGTTCCAGTGAATAAAGTGAATTGATCTTGCTTTTTAAACAAAGGTTATTGTGTAACTTTCTTTCAAATTAATTTATATATGTAAATAAATTTTGTTTTTTAGAGTAATAATATCATTGAATCTTCCCAGACTTTTTTTACTTAGTTCTTTATGATTTTCAGTGTGTCCTTATTTTTTACTGTGGCTTCCTACTTGGACACAAGTGTCCTTCTCCTGAGAGTCATGCCAGTGGTCACCCTAGCTAGTACACACCTGTTTTGAGCATCATGGTTAGGTTCCCATACTTCTGGAAATATAATTAATGTTTTGTAATAAAAAACTTACTTTATTAAGTTCTGTGGATTGTCTGATTTCCTCAATCTTCTTCACTCGTTCCTGGATCATCTGCTGAACTACTGCATTCATTAACCCCAACTCAGCCTATGCGCATATAGCACACAGTCATATTCAGATTTTTTTTTCATTTAATTATATTCATGCATTGAAGAAAAATAACTCACCTTAGTATATACAATTTCCTTCTCTATAGGAACCGTGTTGTGAGTTTTGTGGTCTCTTATAGTACAGACCTGACAAACATAAGTCTGGTCATCTCTACAGAACAGCTCCAGGGGTCTATCATGCTTCTGGCAGATGTGGTCCTCAAGGTTCTCCATCAGTTTTTGCTTCACAAGTTTAGCTGTAGTTTTATGTGGTTTACAAGGAGTGTAGGAGTCAAAAAGAACCTTCTTAGTCTTGGAGCAAAGCTGGTTTGCAGCATTGCTGGATTTCACCTGAACTGAGTTCTTAAATGGAGAAGTCAGTCCAGCTAGGAATGTATTCACATGTAGTGTAGGACATATAGGAAATTCCTCTTTACATATTGGACACCAGCAGTGTGAACTGGTGTCCCAGCTCTTTTTAAGACAGATCATACAGAAGTTGTGTCCACATGGAGTAGAGACTGGATCAGTGAACTCATCCAGACAGATGGCACACTGGAGCTGATCTTCACCCAGGATACTACTGAAGAAAGCCATGACTGACACTGAAGATACAAAATTTGAGAAATAATTCTAAGACCATTAAAACCAATTTAGCAAAACACAAAACTGCATCAAATATGGGAGAAATTAATGGATTATTATTATTATTATTAGTAGTAGTAGTAGTAGTAGTAGTAGTAGTAGTAGTAATATTAATAAGAATAAGAAAAAAAATTGTTCTTAACACAAAGTTACCTGTTCTGATTTTCAAGAAATGATCTTTTAACTGGAGACGGTGTTCTGCTGACAGGAAAAGACGTCTTATCAGACAACCTGTGTAGCTTTCATTTCAACACAGTGGCATTATGCAATGCACTTACTATTTAGCTTTCATTTCTCTAAAATAGTGTCAGAGGGCACTCCCAGAGTTTGGGCTTTCTGTGACACTACTTTATAATTTGCCTTGGCATGCTATTTCACCATTATGCACAAATGTCCAATTTAAAATTGTTTCAAATTTTCCTCCTTGGCAAAAACACAAGTGTATAAGTTGGAGTATATTCTAATAGTAAATATCAGGATTTTAAGTAATCATATATTACCAGTAAAATGTTTCTTCCTCAATAATTTTTGTTTTGTTGTATATTAATATGGAAAACATCAAAACATTTAAAGAACATACAACAAACAACAACAAAATGTGTGGACCAACCCAGAATATGTTTTACCTTTTAGGTCGCCCAGATTTTTGATGACGGCTTGACACATTCATTTCATTCTCTCATCAGATTAGAAGTCGTCACCTGGAATGGTTTTCGATTCATACCTGTTCCTTATCAAGATTTAGCTGAGCTGCCAGGAAGGCAAACTCCCTCTGAGACCCCTCCAGACTTATCTGACACATTTTGATGTCCCGCTTCTGGTTGGAGACCTCATCGCATGTAGTGGTCTGCTTGGTATGCGTACAGTGACTGGGACGGTTACACATGACAATGAAGATGTTTTGTGACTTGTCTGATGAAGACCGCTGTTTTGCAATTTTCATATACACCAGAATGTTATGGATTATAAAGAGTGATTAGATGGATTGCAATTAATTTCAAAGTCCCCCCTACACCTCCATTACCATGTCATTACTGAGTTATAATAAAAGTTGGAAACTTTAAATGGGAGCTTGGTGCTTGAAATCAGTGTTCTTTCTCTGTTAACTATGGTTACATGCAAGGAAACTTATGCAATCGTCATTGCTTTGCACAAAAAGTGATTCACAGACAAGGAAATTGCTGCTAATAAGATCGCAACTAAATCAAGCATTTATCGGATCGTCAAGAACTTCAAGTAGAGAGGTTCAATTGTTATAAAGAAAGCTTCTGAGTGCCCTTGAAAGTCCAGCAAGCACAAATACTGCTATATATCATTTTAGCATTTAAAAGTTTTTGGTGTGAGTTAACTGTGTGTTATGTAGCTGCATAGAAGCACATGGTCCTACTGTAGAATCCAACATGAATACTGACCGTCTTAAAATTATTAAAATGTTTTCATTTAAAAACTAAAAATATATACCTCATGTCATATTGCAAATAAAACATAACTTATATTATCATCTTTTTTTAAGTGCTACAATATGATATTTAATGGTTTATTTAAGAAGCTGAAAAAAAAAACGAGCTGATATATTTCATGTTACTTGATTCACAGAAAAGGAAACTTAATTTAAATGGCTTAGTAAATGTTAAAACTGACAGGTAAATAATAGCTATGGTTCAGAGATGGAATGTATTCATAAAAGGAGTCATGTGTTTACAGACAAGTAACTGCAATGCTGGCTTTTCCACATTTTTTCCCTCACTATTTCTCCTTATTTAAAGATACACCACAGATACTTTAGGTTGTTTAATTTTCAACTGCAGATCTGACTTCAGCCAACCCATTCAACAAAGGCTTGGGTGATACCATTATTGTCTTGGCCCTGCACATCTCATTCAGTCTCACTCATCGTCTGTACCACTTTATCTTGTATACAAGGTGTGTGGAGCCTGTTTTTTTTTTTTGGAGACTCAGGACACAAGGAAAATATGGCATTACATGGATTAAGCCAAATTCTAATCTCCCTTCTGTGGCACTGGGATCACATGACCTGAGACCTCATTGTAATTTTCCTTAAAACAACCATCATGGCAGAAACACAAAGCCAACTCGCAAAAAAAAAAAAAAAAAAAAAAAAAGCACAAGCTTTTTAAAAAAATCTGTCAAGAAAAATCTTCACTTGTTTGGGTTTCTGACACCTTTTTTGTTTTAACATCTTGTTACATGACTGTTCATTTGCATGTTAATTAATATTCATTAGTGCCTACCAAAGATGGGCGTGTACACAAGAAAAGAATTGTGTTCAATTATTTTAATGTTTATACAACACCTTGTATTTACTATAATGACTTTCATGATTTTAACATACATTACTATACATGTGATATACATTTTGAGAAATGTACCATGTGCCAATCCGATTCAGCAAAATCATGACAGTAGACATATAATTTGCAGTATTTAGATCTATTCCTTATGTCAAGGACGATTGTAAAGGCATATGGAAATTTAATTACATTTAATTTAATTTACATTAAATATTTTCCTAAAAATATTAACTTTTAAAAGTGAGGTCATATAGATGAATTACCTAAAAGATGCTAAGATATTTAAATATTATTAAAATTATTAGTGGCAGATGATCATTGGTGCTGAGTTTTTGCCATTATGATTAATGCAGGGGCTGAAAAATGGATGTATTTTCTCTATAAAAGTCTGACCAGTAAAAGAGTAGATATGAGACTTGGCATTAACTTCATAGAAAGAGACTCGACCTTCCTTATAGTCCACATACACCCCCACCTTCTGAGGAGCCTGCTTCATTGCAAGGAGGAAATGAGGGGAGTCACAAGCTGAAAATTCATTTCCATTCTTTAAACTCAAGCACCAGTACCCATTTTCAGGACAGGCTGTAATCTCCCCCATCCTATTCGCCGACGCTCTGATCACTCCCAAAGTCCACTCAGTCTTCCCTCTCACCTGCACCTCATAGTAAAATCTTCTTGAAGAGAATCCTTCCTTTCCCAGTACACAGACACAATGATCAAACCTTTTTTCGTTATCAGGGAGATTCTGTCTCTTGTCTCCACATGTAACCTGTTTTCCACAATCTGACAGTATAAGAAATGGATTTGCTGTATTGGGATCCAGGGTCACATTCACTGAGAAGAAAAAAAGCACATTTTTTTTCTTACTTTAACAGTACATGTTGCATAATAGTAAACATATGACTAGTGCAAGCTGCATACACACCTGCATATCGCTGAAGTGCTTTTAGTTCTGTTTGGAAAAAAAAAAAAAAGGATAACATTCCAATATATGCTGATATACTGTAATGTGCTGAAAATAAATGCTTAACCTAAAATTCTAATATGGCACTGTGATATTGACTTCACAAACAAAGAGTGTATGATATAACAATCAGCCATACCACTAAAAACATTTGCCTAATGTAATGTATTAGTCCCCCATGTGTTGCCAAAACAGTTCTGCCCTGTCAAGGCATGAACTTCACAAGATTTCTAAAAGTTTACTATGATATCTGGCACCAAGGCATTTGTAACAATTAGTGAAGTGGGAATTTATAATCATGGGATCATTTATGAGATGCTCAATCAGATTAAGGATTAGGGACTTCGGATGCCAAGTCAACACTTTTTGAGAGTCCAGAGACACTTAATTTTATTCAAACCACTCTTGACCAGTGTGTGCATTGTAGCACACATTATTCTGCTGAAAGGGGCTACTGTCATTGGAGACTACCACTGTCTTTTTGGGATGTATGGACCTGGTCCATAAGTTCACTAGGTGCCAAATGTCAATCTGATAGCCATATGAATGCCCAGACCCAGTGTAGAAAATTGTTCAAAACATCAGACTCCCTGCACTCATTGTTCCCACTTACACTGTGCATCACAGTTCCATAAATTTGCCTGGTAAATATTCACTTTTGCACATTTAGTCAAATTTTGAGTGGTTTCTTCCACAGTAGCCCTTCTGTTAACTTGGACCAGATGAAATAGCATTATCCTTTTCCATCAATGAGACTTGGGCACACATCACCTTGTAAATAGACAAGTACCACTGCTGAACTGGAGCACTCCACCAGTCTTGCTATTTTAGAGATGAGAAATAGGGCTCCTATTTCTCATCTCTAGCCATAAACATTTGGGCTTTGTTAAAGTTTTCATCACATTAGATTTGTGAACAGGTTGGTTCACTTACTGTCTAAGACCTTGATATGCTCTATTTTAACAACTAACCAGTGTTAGTTTCATTGTCTGTGAGTGTTCATAATGATTAGACTCAGCAGTGTACAAATATGCAAATACTACATATAATACATTTTGTTATAGGATTTTGATCATGTCTTAAAATCACATCGTGAATTTTACCCTAGTTATAATGTACAACATTACAATATACTGTAATACTAATTGTACACATGTAACCCTTGAATGCATTCTTTTTTTTTTTTTCAAGAGATTTCGTGTTACCTATTTAAGGTGCAAAGCTCATAAAGCTATAATATGGCAAGTTCCTTGATTTAAAAAAAAAGAAGAAGAAGAACAAAATGAACACACAGTCAATCAATCAGTCTGTATCATGACACTAGCCTAGTTCCTCCCAAAAGAGCACTTCACCTAAACATAACAATCTTACGAATAAGAAAATACTTACTCATGTCATCAATCCTGTCTACTTCTGTCCTGAGCATCTCCTGAATCTTTATTCTAATCAGAGTCACCACACTCAAATGAGGGTTCATATTAAAATCACCCAAGTTCTTTGTGTGTGGAGGAATGCGGAGTGATGGGAAAATCTGAACAGAAGGAAAGAGAGAAAAAAAATCCCTCAGCATGGGGACTGCTGTCCTGTCATGTGCTGCACTGCTATTGAGAAACAGAGGGACTCTGACCTGTAGGAGGTGGAGGTGATCCTCAGTGTGTGAGAGCTGCTCCAGCTCAGTGTTTCTCATCTTTAGCTCACTGATTTCCTGCTCCAGATCTTTAATGAAATCTTCAGCCTGCCGCTCTGCTGCTTTCTGCTTTTCGTCAATAATTCTAGGCAGCTCAGCCTGGCATCTCAAAATGCAGATCTTTAGAGCTTTAAAGATCTTCACAAGGTCTGCTTTCTCTGTGATTTTCTAACAGAAATCAAGTAAATTGATTTAGAATGTTATAATTTAATGT
This sequence comes from Clarias macrocephalus, assembly GCA_011419295.1. NCBI lineage: Eukaryota > Metazoa > Chordata > Actinopteri > Siluriformes > Clariidae > Clarias > Clarias macrocephalus. Next base: position 37,748 of record JAAGKR010002952.1, read on the forward strand.
ATATTAAATATTATTTTAGACTCACTTTATTGACTTCTACAGAATGTTTGATGTCCGCAATCGTCCAAAGTCGTTCCTGGATCATTTGCTGAGCTTCTGCTTGTATAGGCCCCAAGCAGTTCTGTAAGAACATGTCAACCATAGAAAAAAAAACATTTAATCTTCTTTAAAAGTTGGATAATTTAATATTAGTTCTCCAAATCTTTGTTACCTTTATCACTTCACTCTTCTCCTCTATGGGAACAGTGTTGTGAGTTATGTGGTCTGTCTCAGTACAGAACTGACATACACACATCTGGTCATCTATACAGAACAGTTCCAGGGGTCTCTCATGTTTCTGGCAGATGTAGTCCTCCAGGTTCTCCACAGGCTCCATTAATTTGTGCTTCATGAATTTAGCTTTTGTTTTATGAGGTATAAGGTGAGTGCTACAGAAAGAAAGACCACAGTACAGACAGGACTTTAGAGCCTCAACATTTTCCTCAGTGCAGGAGTCACACAGAACCTTCTTAGGCTCGGAGGGAAGCTGGTTTAGGAACTGATTTGCCAGTTCAGAAATGAAAGTATTAACATGCAGATCAGGACAATTGACAAATTCCTCTTTACACACTGGACACTGGTAATGTGTACGGCACCAGAGCTCTTGGAGACAGATCTTGCAGAAGTTGTGTCCACATGGAATAGACACAGGATCAGTGAACACATCCAGACAGATAAAGCACTGAAGCTGATCTTTACAAGGGAAAGCTCTAAAGGAAGCCAAGGTTGACACACGTGGTACAGTGATGGGTAGATAGAAGTATCTTGAAAACACCCAAAAATATAAACATTTACACAACACATTCAGCACAACACAAAACTGTCAGATGTATCGAATGAATTATAGTTTACATAACAGCACAAGTCACATACAATTACATTTCAAAAATAATGCAACAAGAAAGTGTTAACAACTGTCAAGCATGTTATTTGATTTTTTTTTTTTTTAAGTTTATCTTCAGGAAAGATTATCATCTTTTTTCAAATAAAAATAATGTTTAATTTCTTTATAGCACTTTAGCAACATTTTATGAAATACATATAAAGCCTATGTTAGAAATGCACTTTACCTTTTTGCTGATATTTTAAGCAAGACCGAAGAAACCTTAAAACTAAAGGTTGTGTCCTGCAGAAAAAAAAAAAATCTTAGAAATGAATTCACGATGAGCTTTCGTTTCACCAAAATGACATCATTAGGCTGCTCGCAGAGGTTGGAATTTTCTAACCTGTCAGTGAGTGCGTCTGTGATGGGCGCGCGCCCAAATCAGTATCGCTCAAAATCAAGCTCACTAGTTAGTCTGCTGGTGCGCGAAGGAGCAGGGCCGCGGAATTAGGCGCGGCTGGTGAGCGATCGGCGCTGGGGATCCCGGGCTTCTCCTGGACTTTAAAAGGCAGCGCGCGGCGGAGTTTAAAAAAAGACAGTGGCACGCGAGCTGGGCGATGTGACGCGCCCCTGAGACTTTAAAAAGCGGAATGCAGCCCGGTGATCTCCGTGAGAGGACAGCGCGTGAACGGGCCGCGCGAGCTCCCGCCGTCACATCCCCGCCGCCGAGAGGAGCGCGTGAAGGCTACGGCTGTACTGTAGCTATCAAACATTTTAGTAATCGAGTATCGGATAAAATGTACTTTCGCTTAATTAAACAGCAATGTAAAATATATACTGTAAAAGAAACAGATGAATTTCAAAAGTTTTCTTTTTAGAAAAATCTTCTTTTGTTTTTCAAATGCATACAGCATTTTTATCAAAAATAAACATTGTCATTATTCCCAATACAAGGAAGAGCTTAAAGTTGACTGAGATGAATTAAGTGCATTACAGTGACATACATTCTTATTTTAAAGCCTTTTAATCTGTGTTTTCCATGAAACAGTGATGGGCCGCTGGACTGAAGGCAGGTGATCCCCTGTTCGTGTCTTGACAATGCCGGTGCATTTTTATTCATATTTCACGCTTATGTCATGTAGTACACAACATTTTTTTACATAAACTGGTCGATTATATTATATCACATAATGCACACGTCGTTTATTGTAGGCTGATCGTGCCGTAGAAAAGATTTCTCTCTCTCACACACACACACACACACACACACACACACACACACACACACTCTATCTCTAGCTCTGTTTGTACACAGTATTGTAATGCATGGAACACCTACTTCCTGGTTTGTTTTATTTTAAATATTGTTTATTAACTACAAATTTATAAACTAGCACAAATACATTTGATCAAGTGTTTAATGGTTGTTTTCGTTTGTTTCTATGACCAATAATAATAATAATAATAATAATAATAATAATAATAAATACTAATTATTATTATTATTATTATTATAGTACTACAGTCTTAAAGCTATGGTATGATGAAGATGAACTTTTTAGAAGGTATTTGTCCCCAAATCCTGTAAAACTAACACGTTTCATAAAGTTCATCATCATCAAAAGAACATCATACCACAAACATGGTTCTGGTAGTGTGATGGCCTTGGACTTGTTTTTAGCTTCAGGACCTGGAGGACTTGCCATAATCGATGAAACCATGAATTCTGCCAGCTACTAAAAATTCTGAGAGAAATGTCTTATGACCTTAAGCTGAAACATACTTGGTTTATGCAACAGGGCAATCATCAGAAACATACCAGGAAGTCTGGGGTAAGCAAGGTCACACAATGTCACACAAAAGAGCTTTATATATGCTGCACTGTACACAGGCAGTAGCATTGTTTTCACAATGTGAAAAGAAATAAAAATCAAGAAAGACCATTCAATTAAAAGGTGTGTTCCAACTTTTGACTGCTAGTCCAGTTTTTGTGTGGTGCGGTATGGAGAGCCGCAACACGAGATGTTATAATATTATTATAGTATGTGTATGTGAAAGTGCTTGTGATATGCACGGGAAGACTTTTTCGTTTGGAGATAGCATGGAATTATTAATTAAAAAACTTAAAAGAAAACTGAAAACAAAATAATGAGAGCTCCTCTGTCTATGCGAGAACAGACGGGGGTGTGTAAACTAAAAATAAACACTATGTCCTCTTGGGGCCTATACGCCCTTACTGTGGATTTATTGGAGAGAGTTTCTTAACTTGTGTATTGCACTATAATGAAGAGTGCACGCTGAACTGAGACGTATCGCTCTGTCTTTCTCTCTCTCTCTCTCTCTCTCTCTCTCTCTCTCATGCCAGTATTTAAGGACACAGGGGCTGAGTCGTTGCCTCTCTCTTCTGTCTTTCTTTCTTTTTATCTTTTTCTTTCTATCTTTCTTTTTCTTTGGCCCTGATGCTATTTAAATCATCGCAGTGCCGAGGTATCAGGACCCTTAAATAAAACATGCCACCAGGTGTGGTGCATTCAGGCTGAGGGACTGGAACTGAGGTCTGGCAACCGAGTATTCATAAATGGTCGCGACCTTTGCCTGTTCAGAACTCCACTGAACTCCAGTCCCACAGGACTGCCCGTTCTGAATTTATGCATTCCCCTCGAGAGACCCATGTCATTACAGTATCTATCTACTGATGAGCACTGAGAATGGGCTTCTACATCTGAAGAACCAAAGTAAATAATAATAATGTTATTCAGACTGAATTGTTTTCATGTTTTAACTCAAGCTGCTAATGCAAAACAAATACATTATTATTATTATTATTATTATTATTATTATTATTATTATTATTATTATTACTATTATTATTATTATTATTATTATGTTGCAGTATGTACTGATATATTTATAAATAAGATTTCCTGTACTCAGTAACTGTGTACTTAATGTGGTTTATTTTTTTTCTGTTTACCATCACACTGACTCATCAGTATGCCTGAAGTGTGTGTTAGAGTTCTTAGCATTATTTTGATGAGGAAGTTACAGAATACAGTAAAGTCATTAAGGCACAGGAAGTATAGACTTTTTTTCCTCCCTGCTAATGATCCTTTTAGGTAGATGCAATGTGTAGGATGTAAAGTAGAGCTGAGATAGATGATATATAGTGATGCAGAATGCTGGGCTCAGCGACATGAAGGAATATACCATGAAATGAACAGGCCCAGTGAACCAAAATAGCCAAATGTGTGGGAGATGAATATTTAACACCAAAACAGAGCCGTTTGCTGAATTTCCCCTTCCCAGCATATTCTGACTCCGTTCACATCTTCAAACAAGTTTACATTTTTAAACACATGTTTATCATACAATGTTATTCATTAAAAATATAAGCATGTAAGCATAACACCGCTTCTTCATCGTTTTTCGGATGATCCCATTAAGGGTGATTTTGGCATTAGTTTAACTATAAAATAAAATTAAATGCATCACAACATAATTATGTTATCACGTTGAAACATAATTACCACAGAGATGCTGTAAAACTGGGTGATTATTACGGTATGCCTTGCTGCGTCTCTTCAAGTTTGTGGTCTTTTTCCCAGTAAGTTTGTTGCCACACTGTTTCCCCTCTGATATTACTACACATCTGCTTTTTTCTCTACTTTAATATAAAGAAAACATATGAGGCACTGTATACGACTTAAATCAAATTTCACTCATGCACACAAACATGAAACACTGGCATGCACATATATGGAACAGTCACACATACATGCATATATATCACAAACTGCTCAAACAACTACATATGAAATGCACGCTCACACCTACAGTATGAGACGCACACCCAAACTCTCCGTGCACGCAATTTGTCTGTGTGTTTGAGTGAAGTTTGATTTAAGCCGTACACAGCGCCTCATAATAATGGGCCCAAATATTATCTTTCTCTTTGCTCGAGTAATACTGCTGTGATGACAGAGTTAGAGATGACCCGGGAAACACTATTGCTCTAGTGCACTATTATATCGTCACAATAAATGAACACCGTATCTCAGCGGATTGTGTCAAAAATGAAATGTTGACGAAAATAAAGACATGTTTTATTTGTTTTTATTTTTTAAACCACATCTTAGTCTCGTCTTTTTCGTCAATCATATTGCATGCTGATTTTTGTCACTCTGACTGTTCAGTCCCAGGAAAAAATGTCATCAACGAATATTTTTCATCATTATTAACACCACACTGTACACATGTATATTGGGCTTTATGGACACTTTAGGACCCCCTGTGTAGCCCAGTCTAAAATTTAATTTATAGACAAGACTAAAATCAACAAAACTGACTTTTTGACTAAAGTAGATTTAGTGAAAATTTAAAATGTGTATTTAAATGTGAGGTTAAAATATAGGCAAAATTAAAACTGTGGTGTCTCAAAGGATAATCTCACCCTGAGCATGTGGCACTGGAATAAATGAAATCAGCACTAAGAAGGGAACAGAAACAGGACATGAGGAAAACATACAGTAAGTATATGACCACACTTAGAGATTCTGAACGTACCCCCTCTTAATTCTATGTGATTGTTTTTTTTGTTTGTTTGTTTTTTTTAATACAAAATCATTTGATTATAGTGGGACCTGGCAACTTCAGACAAAATGCAACCCACTCCCCCCTCCACATACACATACATGCACAGTGGCTTTAATTATTTAATAACAAATAAAGCAAATCGTGGGAAAATAAATTCTCCCATAACTCAAATATTAGCTTGAAGACACACCTTTATCAACAATAATTGAAAGAAGTTTTGAGTTCTGCTGAAGAATGAGTTTTGCTGCTCTTTTCTGGATTATTTGCTTGAGAAGACTAATGCCATCCACCAATGTTTCCCTACTAATACAGAGCTCAGCCATCCAACAATTCCATCATCTCAGTCTCTATCTTGTTTTTCTCTGACGACACCAGACTCCGTCTCTAAGCTAATCCTGAAATCCAACTCTTCTTCCTGTCACCTTGATCCTGCTCCTACTTCTCTCCTGAAACTTTGCCACTCTGCTATTTCTGCACCTATTTCTCATTTCATCAACGCATCTCTTACCTCTGCTTCATTCCCGTTGGCACTAAAAACTGCTGCAGTTACACCTGTGCTTAAGAAACCCAACCTCGACCCCTCAGTTCTATCTAACTATCGTCCCATTTCTAACTTACCATTCATATCTAAATTACTGGAAATTACTGTTGCTACCCAACTCCAGTCCTTTCTACTTGATAATAATCTCTTCGATCCTTTTCAGTCAGGTTTTTGCTCCCTCCATAGTACTGAAACTACACTTTTAAAGGTAGTGAATGATCTACTGCTTACTGGTGATTCTGGATCCTTGTCTATACTATTGCTACTGGACCTCAGCTCTGCTTTCAATACGGTCTCCCATGATTTACTTATTTCTCGTCTCACTTCTCTGGGCATTTCTGGTACTGCTCTTTCTTTGTTTTCTTCCTATCTTTCAGATCGACAGTTTTACATTTCTGTTACAGATTTTCGATCACCCACTGTCCCCCTGAAGCGAGGTGTTCCCCAGGGATCTGTTCTTGGCCCACTATTATTTACAATTTACATAATCCCACTCGGTCTGATCCTTCAACGTCATGGTCTTAATTATCATTTTTATGCCGACGACATTCAACTTTATTCCATCTGTACACCTGCTCCATCTGTCCAAATTGACAAAATCTCTGCATGTGTAAAGGACATTAGAGCTTGGCTTAGCTTAAACTTTTTGAAACTTAACATTGATAAAATCGAGATAATTTTTATTGGCACCCCAACACTCACCAACAACCTTTCCACTAATTTCACCTCCGAGATTGCTGGATCTCACATGAAAACATCAACTTCTGTCAAAAATTTAGGAGTAATATTCGACTCCACAGTCTCCTTTCAGTCTCACATTAAATCTGTCACTAAATCAATGGGGTGCAGATCATTTAGTGTTATTGCACCTAAGCTCTGGAATTCTTTACCACACTCTCTCCGTTCTGTTAATAACATCTCAGCATTTAAATCTCTACTCAAAACTTACTTGTTTTCTGAATGTTACAGCTCGATTCGTATGTCTGTCTCCTAGTGTTTTTTTATTTATTTTTTTATTAATTTTATTATTTATTTATTTATTTATTTATTTATTTATTTATTTATTTTTACTTCAATGTCTGTTTGTCCCCCTTTTTCTATTCATTGTAAAGTGTCCTTGAGCTCTGGAAAGGTGCTATATAAATAAAAATTATTATTATTATTATTATTATTATTATTATTATTATTATTATTATTATTATTACATAATTGTGAAGGGAAAATTAAGCCCGAATTCGGTAGCTTCATTTCATTGAGATTTATGATCATTGCTTATGTTGAGCTCTCTTACGGACCCGTCACAACATTTCAGTTGGGTTGACATTTTAGTTGTTGGACAGATGGCCTCACATTTGTCTCTAGAATGTTCTGGTGAACATAATAGTTCAATCAGGGTTAGGCACCATTTTTTGTAGACCCCCCCCCCCCAACACACACACACACATTCTGTTAATTCAAAATTAAACTATACATAATACATTGTAATACATAACCTGTCTCTAGATTGAATTGTCAAGTTTTTCAAGTTACATTATTTGCCCACTAGATGGCAGTACACACATTATACCCTAAACTAGGACTCACTAAATGGCAGACTGCACGATAGAACTGTCCAATCCCAGATCCCTTTCTGATAAATGAGAATAATCATTATAACAGTAATCTAGCACTTTAAGTAACCTAGCACTTTTCCCCTAGAGGTAGGCATGGCCATGTGCCTCTCTCTACACAGCCAATCAACGTTGATAGTTTACCAGGAATGGTAAAAGTGTGTGGGAGAACCAAATGAAAGCTTGATAACATTGTTACTTTAAGAAAAGGAAATTCGACTATGAAAACTAAAGCTTTTGAAGATGAATTGATAGTTCGATGTCTGTTTATTTTTTACCTGTGGGAAGTTTAAAACCAGTTTTAACTTTTTTTTGTTGTTGCTTAAAATAAATAAAAATGAAAAAAAGACAGTATAGTTTTTTTTAATTATTATTATTTATTTAAGCAAAATGATATAACCAAACATGAAGTGCTTATTTGGATAAAAAAGTATATATATTAAATCACTTAAACAATTTTGCAAACCACATGCAACTTACATGCTGAATAAAATCAAACAGGTGCCTAACAGCATTTTACATGTTTTTTTTTTTTGTTTTTTTAATTGTGTATATGGGCATAATGTCTTTAGCGATATAACACGACACAACGTCAGTAATATCTTTCCATCGAGGCCCCTCTTATCATATGGGATACAGTGGGGAAATGTGCTCACTGTTTTCACCTTTCACATGGCTTTAGTCGGTGTTTTCGCGCTGCCACTTGCCTTGTTTAACTCTCAGGGCCAAACACGACGCCGATTCAACAATGTGGCTCTGTTTGAGGTGCGCGAGTATGGAATAAAATCGCTGTCAAAAATAATCGTGCGTGAAAAAAAGATTTGTGTGTAATTTTGTGTTTTGTCCGAGTTAGATTTCAAAATCTACGGCCCTGACAGTTTACAGATACGAGATTTTGTGTCTTTCTTTTAGTACAACTCTGAAATATACGACTCCCGGTTTTACAATTCCTCTGTTACACGGACAAATTGCTAAATTACGCCCACGAATGTAGTGTGTTAAACCACTGTCAAAAATACGTCCTCAAGGCCACATGCACAGCCACTACTATCCGAGGGAAGAGGAATCGATTCGGCGCATTCGCCCCGCCACCGTTTTAAACCACCAGCGCCAAAATGGCAAATCAGCAGTCGAGCGCTTCTTCATCGTCTAAGGTAAGTTGTTTTTTTCACGGATTCGGACATGTTTAAGGCTTACTTAATAAGTCTAATAACAGAGAGGATATTGATATTAATATTAGAAATATTAGTGGTGTTACAGGGACCGCAGATAACGCACTTACTAGAACGCCTCAGGTCACGAATAAGAGCAGTGTTAGATGGCCATCACCTGGACTTGGACTATTTCCAGTATGTTATCAATCAAGAAGTGTTTATTTTGTCATCAGCGTCCACTATCTTCGATGTGCCAAATGATATTTTGGAGACCCTCATGGAGCTACAACAAAAAATTCATGCCGCTCTTTCCCAAGTATTATTATATAAATATTATTAAATATAATAATAATAATAATAATAATAATAATAATAATAATAATAATAAATATTATTAAATATTATATAAATTTCCCAAGTATTATTATATAAATATTGTGAAAGATTTTTTATTTTATTATTATTATTTTTTTGTATTATATCCAAGTGCATAGCAATATAAAAGGCCATCAAAACTAAAACTGTCTAAACTTATAGAATGACTGCAATCATAGACATCTGAATCCTAACACATTTCCTAACAAAATCCTAACAATTTATTTGAAGTTAGTACCCCTGCTCTAAAGTCTAATTTGTTTTGCATATAATGTCCCAGAAATTCCCCAACATGATTTGTTGGTTGTGGCCTAGTTTATTTAAAGTTAATTTTTGAAAGATAAAATTGCTTTGCTGAAATGATGGTCGATGAGTATAATAATAATAATAATAATAATAATAATAATAATAAAATGATCACTGATAGATTAATAAGTTACTGAAGCTAATGGAAAGGCTTATTGATGGTGAAAAAGATTTGATAATTAAATTAATTGCAATTAGCATAACTAGTGTTATTAATTAATTAGGTTTTATTTTAAATATTTGTAATGTAATATTGAAATTAATTACCATTACATTATGTAAAATTTTAAATGAATTCAGTAGATTAGTGAGTTGCTTCCATTGCTACCCTTTATATTGTAATAGTCTACATTATTACACATGGACATACTGCACACGTACAGAATACAGTGAGGTTAAAACACATTTCAAAATATTATAACTATAAGCTTATTATTAAAATAATGACTTGGCATGGAACACAAACCAAACACGAGTTCACAACTCTTTTTGCTCTGCGAGTTTTGCTAGATAACTTATCTTATTTATAATCTTAACAGCTCACCTGTTTGAGACTTGAAAAAGGATCCAGAAGAATCTACAGGTCAGAGACCAAGTTGGCAGGATCCATAGTTTGGTAACTGTCAATTAATTTAATGTGCAAACCAATCAGTGCTTTTATAGTGACCTGTCAGTCATTTCTGTGAACTAGGATTTTAGGAATGTTTTCTTGTAATTTCGACATGGGGTAGATGTTAGGTCTCAGTATGGTGTGTGTGACAGAATAAATGATTGTTTTATTTAGAAAATCAATGCACTTGTGACTGATCATCACCTGAAAAGTAACGAGTCTTTATTCATAATGTAGTGGGTAAAAGTACAGGTTTTCCACAAAAAAATGTGGTGTGTAGTGTGTATCACATATGGAAAAGTTTAAGTATAGTAAAGTATTTGTACTTGTTATCTTTGATCCTAGCGCACATAGTCAGTTTATTTTTTAGCTTTTTATTAAATTGAACAAAAACTAATTAACCATTTTAAATGTTTTGTAATAATAAAAGATATCATTGGACATTTTAATCAAATATTTTTTTCTTAATTTCATGTTGTTCATCTGGTGTAAATTTAGTTCTGATACAACAATTTATTAATTTTATTCATCAAAGGTAAAAATAACAAAAAAATAAAAAAAGAATACTATTCTGAAAATAATGTTTCACTACAGTTCAGTGTATATATATATATATATATATATATATATATATATATATTTATTTATTTGTTTATTTTTATTTATTTTTTTTTTCTGTAGTTGTCCATGACAAGGATGGACATATTCAAGAGGTGATTCACAAATTATCTGATTTGTAAAGTGATTTGGTTAAACACAAATTCCGGAGTCTATATAATATAATGAAAACAAGACAAACAAGACAAAAAAAAAATAATAATAAATTATGGATTCATGTTTATCCTGAGCCAGCAGTGTGTAAGCAATTAAGACAGTAAGAATCATTTTTGTTTGATGCCTGCACTGATACCATCTACTTACACTGAATAATACTGCAGGGTCAAGGTGTCTCCACGGAGCAACAGAAATAACATGCAGGTCAGCTTGGTGAAAATGTATATATTTATTTATTATTTTAACAATAACAAAAATAACATTATCATTAAAAAGAGTAGTTGCTGTATATAATTCATACATCATTGCAACTGGGTTAATTGAAAAAAGAAAAAAAAAACACAACCACAAATCTTCTCAAATAATGACAAAGTTCAAAAATCTTAAAAGTCTAAATATAAAAGACACCTCAAGGCTACTCTCAACAATACACACCAAAATGCTTATCTGTAATGTTTATCTGTAACCCTAAAATATTTTGAGGTTTTAATGTACAGGATTAAACTTAATAGCAGACATAATTTTTTTTTCTTACACTTCAGATGCTCAATCTCTAAAACATTCAAAAAATGAACATCTTAACTTTTTTTAACGCATAATTAGATTTTTTTTCTTTGTTCATTAGTTAATATTAGTAACATGTAGGCTGTATTTGGAGACTATATATATGCCTTATCATTAACCTCATGGTTTGCAGATTTTAGCTAAAAACAAATCCAGACAGAAAAAAAGAGCTACTAAGAGTATTATATTAAAAGAATAAATCAGTATTGCTTAAAATCTATAAAATTGTTAAACACACAAACACAAACAAAAAAAAATTAAATTACTTTTATCCTCATTGTATAGATGCACGTTGCTCACTCCTGTATGACTGCATTCTGAATTCTGTTTCCCTCAGTGAGAGCTGTAAAAGACATTAAAAATCTCATTTGTCTGTTTCAATGGTTATGAATGACAAATGACGGTGCTTCAGGAGAATGTTAGAATGCCATCATCATTAATTTAGTAATTTTTACTAACTGACATGTCATTACAAATAATACATATTGTTCTAGAACTTTGTTGTAAATTTTGTTCATTATATTTTCATTCATTCATTATATTATTAGATTCTTTGTCATACTGACTGAAGCATCCATCACACGCTGACTAACCCCCAGATCTCAGGAGAAACAAATACGCTGTGTTTGATATCCCATCATACTTGGTTATATCTACAGTGTATTTTAGAACTTTCAACTTTAAAGTGTGGATTTTTTCCCCTTGTTTTATAATGAAAGCTATTTTCTCAAATAAATTTCCAGGATTGAAAATATTTTTCATATTTTTAACATAATGATGTTAAATAGAGAGATATACTGAAATCATTTTTACCCCTAGGTCTGTAACATTTGAGCAGAAGAATGATGGTCACCAGCAGATGTGGAGAAGCATCACTACACTACTGATCAGCATCAGCACTGAGAATGGATTTTCTACACTTGAAGAACCTGATGCAAAGACAAACACACACATAGTATTAATAACCCATGAACTCTTCCACATTTTGACAACCAGAAACATGAATGCATTTTATTGCAGTGATGGCAAGATGAAGCTTCATGAATCTCTGAAGTGTTCCAGCCAATTGGTTCACAAAAGGGTTCATTTCTCGAGGCTTCACTTGCACAAAACCCCTACTGGTCAAAGAATGTAAGATGAGCAGATGTGTTCATAATAATTTTACCAGTACTGTATGTGATCCTCCAAAATCGGTCTTGCCCTGGTTGGGAATAGGAATAATAGATAATTTTCATTAAACTATGCATTTATTTATTATGAGCACAGGATAATAGCCCATTTAAACCATCTGTTATGATCTCCTCCTATTAACGTACTTGTGCTTGTTGTATAGGATTTTCATGTCTATTACATTTTGATCAATTTTCCATTGTAGTAGCATACATACCAAAGTGACCCTCCAACATTACTTTAATATTTCATAATTTCTGTTATATAAGACATTATAGCTTAGTGGACGTGAGTCGTTCAGTGAATTGCTGTGAAAAACGAAATAAGTTTGTGGTTGTAACATGACAAAATGTGGAAGAGGGGTATGTCCGTATACTGTACTGAACACTACACTGAACACTACATTATGTAAACACATTAAGTTCAGGACATTAGCACATTAGGTCTCAGCTGAACTTAAACAAATATTTTTTTTCTCACCTCTGACGGAGACCCAGCTTTTAGGTGACTCTCCTTTTTCTGGGTGTTTACAGTGGTAGAAACCTTCATCTGACTTTGAGACTTCATGGATGATCATCTCTCCTGTCGTCTGAGTCTCGAAAAGTGCTCCATCTTTGTAGAAATCAGCTCCGGGGTTTGAGGGCTTGGGGTTGCGATATAAACAGCGTAGAGTCAGAGGACGTCCCTCAGTCACAGGATGGACAGGACTCTCCAGGATCACATCACCGTCTACAACACAGAAAATTGCATGTACAGCAAAACTACTACAAAATTAATGGACCAGATTATAAGTAATATAGTATACAACAACATGGATTGAAATCTACAGAGTGCAATATTATTATATATTATTATTATTATTATTATTATTATTATTATTATTATTATTATTATTATACTATAATAATTAAAAACTACTACTTTGTAGTAGATTTCACAGTGAAAGTCATGCTACTGCGTGTGGTGTTGAATTCTAAAGTCTAAACTCTAAAGGAATCTAATACTAGACGTGTGTAGCCTCATTCTCATATTACAGCCTCAGTCAGTGTTTTACTTGTTCTACTGTAACTGATTCAGCTCATAAGCGATGACTGTGGTGTTCTGTAGTTGTCTTTAGGTTTTAGGTTCGCAGTTTTCAAATCAATACTGAAGTATGCAGTTAAGTGTCTCTTGTTGTATAGTTTTCCTAGTTGGTACCAGACTTCTGCAAATTCTGCAAATAAATGTTTCCCTTTGTCTGTTAACAATAAACACATTGCATGAAGACTCACCATGCACTGTGATGTTGACAGGCTTACTGATTTCTAGAAATTGAGAGAGGCAAAAGTAAACCCCAGTGTAGAATGGAGAGAGGGAGCTGATATTACATGTAGATCCTGTAACCGATTTCCGGTCTGAACAACCTAACATTCTCTCACTGTGTCTCTCTCGAAGCACTGTCCTTTCAGTAGAGTTCCTCTGGTCCTCACAGATCAGTGAGAGAGAGTCATTAGTAAAGTGTTGAGTTCTGCTGGGATTGATGATCAGAGAGACTGGAGGAGATTCACCTTAAACACACAACATTATAATTCACGAGTTATTATGTATGTTTATGACATAAGGTACACTGAACAACGACACTGAACACATTTTACACCTGATTTAATTAAACTGTGTTATTTGAATGATAAGAATCCTCTACTAGTGCTTCAGGCTATTCAGCTGCCTTAAACATTACTTACTTAAGAGGGTAAATATGAAGATTTTTACACCTAACATTAGCACAGATGTAGTATATCACATTTCATTTGCACATACGCTACATTAAACACTCAAAAACAGTTATTTCTCCTCACCAGTAATAAATAGAACCTGTTCTTTGGATTGAAATTGTAAAGATGATTCTTCTCTCCATGCAGCACATTCATAAACACCTGTGTGATTACGAGTAAGAGGACTGATGGTGTAGGAGTCTCCATTTATTATATGGCTATGATGCTGTCTTCTTTCCACATCAGGATAAGGTATGTGCCAGCCAAATTTCCAGTCTGTTGAGGAGTCTGTAATATCACAGCTTAGAGTCACTGAGTCTCCTTCAGTCAGCCAGTTCTGTGGAAATACACGCAGTACTACCTGTGGTCTCTCTGTTGCACAGAAAGAAAATAATAATTACAAGTCTGTTAACCGTCTTGCCCAAAGTGTGTAATATCACATCAATTAGTTTTAATATTTAATTTTAAGGATGTAACCAAATATTTGGAATGAACAGTTAATGACTACAGACTTTTAGATTTGTTATCAGAAAGTTTGCCACCTTCAAGGACTGGCATCAGTTGGACACCACACCATGAATGTCAGTTTTATTTGTATTTTTTATTTTTTTTTTACTTTATTGAGTAACTGCATATGTCTAATGTTTAAAAGATTATATATCTTTCAGTAGATTGACCATGTTTTATCCTTTTTTAATTTTTTTTTTATCATTACTGAAACAAATTATTTTTAAAAATCACATGAACATATGAAATGCTTGCTAATAGGGATAATAATAATAATAATAATAATAATAATAATAATAATAATAATAATAATAATCCGATAGATAGACAGTGTGTTCAATAAATCAGTTCATGGCAAGAACAAAACTTTTACTGCCTTCTTGCTGAATTGATTTTCCTCTTTACATGCTCCGCTTTGTGTGCACTGTACAGTAGCCTGCCTCTTTCTAACAATCACTATTCAGGTTCTGTATTTATATGAAGAAAAGTGGTATTTTGTTAGACTCACTTATTACAGTCAGTGTAACAGCATCACTGATCATTGAGCTCTGAGTGTCATTTCTCTGTCCCCTACCGGTGTAGTCACCACTGTCAGTGTCATTAACATCCAGGGTAATGTACTCATCCATTCTACTAACTCTATAGTCTCCGGAGAATCCATAAGAAATTCTGTCACTTTTATTTGTTATGCCATCATAGAACATGTCGAGATCTAATGGCTCATTATTCTTATACCAGCTGTATGTCCACTCAGTGTCTCCTCCTCCCTGTATGTCACATCTGAGAGTAACATTCTCTCCTCCATACACATGTCTATTAGGCTTTATGGTCAGCACGGGTTTAGGACTTCCTGTAAAAAAATAATTATAAATATTATAGGCTGTAAAGTAATTCTGAGTTGTACAGAGATGAACATTTAAAAGTGACAAATAGTTGAATTACAATTAAACTGGGTGCAAATTTAAAACTAAGGTAATGTGTATGTGAAAATTTTGGCAAACTTGAAGAAAAATGTTTTTTCAACAGATATTTCTCACCTTGAGCATGTGGTACTGCTACTAAAATGAGCACTAAAAATGAAATAGAAACAAAAGATGATGAATATATATTTTTTAGAAAAACATTTAGTAACCAGTAACTATTTAGTGACAATGAACCAAATGCGCACACATGCGCTGTTGTTTATTTATTTTTTATTGCTTAGTTTAAAAACATTAAATATAGCAGTTCTTAGAATTAGGCAAATACAACCTCCGACAAACAACATCTAACCTTTTTCACCATGCAATTATTTACATATATATATATATATATATATATATATATATATATATATATATATTTACAGCCCATGGTTCAAAACTTTGTGGATCCATTTTTGATAGCAATTAATTGTTTCCCATATGACTTTATCAGTCTCTCACATCACTGTGGAGGACTTTTGGTTCATTCTGCCACATCCTAGTACAGTAATGCTAATAATACTCTATCACACCCAAATGTTTTAAATTTATAAATAACCACTCTCCACTGAACATTAACGGCTCCTCATTGTAGATCAACATCCCCAAATTCCTGGGTGTCCACCTGGAGGACAATCTCACCTGGTCCGTTAACATAACTCTTTACAGAAAAAAGCCCAGCAATGTCTCTTCTTCCTGAGAAGGCAGAAGGTCCAGCTTCCACCACCGATCCTTACCATCCTCCCAAACACACACTCTCACTCAGATAAACTCAAATCAAATGCGACTTGTCAAACTGATAAACACACATGCAAACACACTGATCAACAACCATCCAGAAATCTTATATACCAACCTGAAAGTGCTTATATATAATATTTATTACCAGCTATTTGCAAAGGATGTTATTCTTCATTACAATAAATGTTTATTGTTCTCATCTCACTACCTCAACTCATTACTTCATTATCACAGTATTGGATTGTGTCATGTTGTTGCGCTTGTTTGAACATATGCATATGCACTTTATGTTGTCTTTTAAATTATTTTTCTCCAAATCTATAGTGTTCATTTGTTTTGTCTCAGCTAGTCAGTTAATTACATGTCTGATTCAGCTAGGTAGATTTTGTTAATTTATGTTGTATGTAGAAGTATGATCACTGTTTTGTTTTACTGTGTGCTGAATTGTATATGGTTGAAATGACAATAAAAGCCTACTTGACTTGACTGAAATGCTGACGTTGACCTTCACTTCTTTCCAGATTTTATGCCTCCACAGCAAGTTTCACAAAGCTATTAAAGTATTTTAATTCTTTTCGGCCTTGCCCAGGTATCTCAGTAGTGGATTTCAAGGCCTCCTTCATGTATTAAATGCATTCTGGATTTATGAATTTTTGATCTTTCACATTTTGTGGATTACTAGAGTCACCTGGTATTTTGATTAAATGCATGTACTCTGGATTTATTGACCTTTAATCTTCAATGTTTCTGTTTGCAACAAGACATTTATGGACATTTTCAACTACAAAGACTCAGCCAGTGTATTGATTATATTAATCTTTGAACTTTGAGATTTCTATTGATTACCAGTGGCAGCTTGTCCAAAAACATTTTTTTATGAGCAAACAAAATTTAAATTAAACTTTTAATACTCGCCTGTAAATATGCATTTATCAGATGATTGTGCATCATTACTACTAGTATAAAATAAAGTCCTGACTCACATCACATCCAGTCAGCAGCTCTGCTCACCATAAGAAGTGCTGGAAAAGACTCGTTGAGAATCACATGGTCCAATCACATGAGCCCAAATATTTAAAAACAATATTGATTCGCTAAGAACAAAAGTGGGAGGGTTCAGGGCGCACAGTGCTGTTCCCAAAGGATGATTTCAAAAGATCCAATTAGAGCTCAGCCTCAGGTCACATGCTTTTCAAAGATTTACGTGCCTACATAAATGCTCATTTGTCCGGCGCCTTGCGTACACAAACACAAATGAACGTAATACAGTTTAGATTTTTTTAAATTGCAAATAAATTATATTAAGAAATACAGCGGAATATTGTGATTAATGACTTTATTTCATTATTAAAATAAATAATTATGATGTTAAATAATTATATGTTAAAGTAGCATTCTTCTCTGCCTAACTTTATGTTGCCCCTGCGCTCCGTATTGACTGGCCGCCACTGATGATTACGAGCGGGATCGACCAAGAAGCATTCGAATCCATGAGAACTTTGATCCTGTGTATTAAACAGAAACATTAGGATTCCATTTTATGCGCAGGCTCTTTAGATCCATGCTTTTAGATTCTTGCTGAGTTATTTGAGTTATTATGTATTTATTATTTGTTTGTGTCTGCCCGAAATTAGATCCTTTGCAGATTCCAATGATGTTTTAAGTTCTTTCTTAATGAAATTCTTCATTACAACATTGCTTCAGTTCATTAAAGTATTTGGGTATTCACTTATGTACAGCTCTCCCTTTGGAGTCGGCAGGCCTGTCGGCGGGTCCAAGTGCATTTTTTCTGGTAAAGACAAAAAGAACTTAAAACATCATTTGAATCTGTAAAGGATCAACTTTTATTTATGTAGACTCACTATATGAACAAAACATTGTCTTTTGTAAAATAAAGAAAATAAACAGGCTGCGCTTTCAGCCGTCTCAGTCTCCGTGAATATCTTTCTGAAACCGTCACTAAAATTAACTGAAACTCCGCGAATACTTCACACATACTGTATATCTAAAAGTAGCCTAAAGGGTCTATTTTTAAATAAAGCAAGTTAAATGAAAAACAAATATTCTCATTTTATGTAATCCGTATGAATCCGAGGAGAGACACAGTCTTTCCGTCTCACTTCATTATCTGATAATGACCGGAGGCAGGACACGCCCATAGGACACGCCCACATGCTATTCACAGGGAAAACGGCTGTAGAAGCACGCGACATACAAGACCACGCCCCCTGCACGCGCGCGCACAGATTCAGTAAGTTTTCTGCACTTGCACTTGTAGAAGTTGTGACGCGCTGTAGATGTTTCTGAAGCTCTACAGAATGTTCTGGACGGTGGGCGGAGTTGATCTTTTCTTCAGAACAACACTGAAACTCCGACAGAAAACGGGTGTGTTTTAAAGAGTTATTTGCTCCACCGGAGGAGGAGGAGAATCCAGCAAGCTGCTACCATGGGTGAGTTATTAAGTCTCATATAATCCTTATTCTGATCATATAAATCTCATCTCATTTTTCTCATATTTTTCCTCATTTTTGCTAGCTTTGGCCAGCTTATATGTAACATTGTCTTTTAATTTCACTTACATCGTTTAAAACACTTCTATTCATGCTACCATACTGCCTTATGTAGCTTAGCACAAACATGCTAGCTGCCGGTGGCTAAGCTAATGCCTTATGTAGATTACAGTTGGTTGGCAGTATCAGTTGTGGTGTAAATATTCCAATGTATTTCACCACGTTTTGGATACATTTAGCTTATGGTAGCTATTTGGTTCAGTTTTTGGTTAGCTTATGACACTGCTATCTATAATGTTATTTAGCACAAACACTTTAGCACCCCGTGGCTAAAATACTGCCTCATGTAGCTTATTGATATTTGCTTTATGACATTACAAAAGCTTGTGCTGTCTTCATACATGATCATTAGTGATTGATGATGATGATATACAGTAGTTTATTTTATTGTGTTATCATGCTCATGCTCATTTTTCTTTTTTAATAAAACAATGACAGTGAAAATTATCAGCCACCTGTCTGATATAAAGCAAGGGGTCTGGATTCGGGATGGATCTCTTTTCATTTTAAACTAGATGGACACACATTAAGTATCTGTCCATACCTGTGACTGTGTACAACCAGCACATGGACTGACCGCGGGTTACAGAAGTGTTGCTCCAGCTAGTAACAGTGTCTGTGTGCAGTGCAAAGCAGTGTATGGTAAGAAGCAAAAAACACCATGTAAACACCAGTTATGTAATGTTCACTTATGTTTTTAATTAAACAGGAACTGCTTTTTGAAAGTGGCACAAAGATGTATGACTCTGTATAGGGTATAAAAGTGGGCTTTTACAAACCTAACACCTTTTTTTTTTTTATTTCATTTTTTGCACGGCCATATTTATGCCATAAATCTATATTCTGCGTATCCGTGTCCCTCTCCATTCAATCCTGAACATTTTCTTTGCACTATGTAAGTGAGTAGGTTATGTGTAGGGTGTAAGAGTGAGTTATTCTGCTGGTCAGTTAACTATATTCTAAATAAGCTACAAACAAAAAATATGATTTTTGTCCTTAAAATATTTTCTTTTAGCATTTGACTCTGTCACATATCTGACTGAGGCTCATTATGCAAATCATTATTCGGGTCTTTGTCTTCTCTGTTGTGAATTACAGCATTATTCATGATCACGCCTCCTCGCATACGGCCTTTATAAACAAAACGTGTCTTAGAAAATGAATATATAATGAATATATTGTTTTCTGTGAATGAGAGATCTTTGTTAGGGCCCCAAAACACCCTCAGACTCCTAAGGGTTAAGGTCCCACCACAGCATTTCACTTGAGTTCTGCACTTTGTCTAGGCCGTTCCCAAACATTGATTTTTTTTTAAACATTCTGAAATAGATTTTCAGGTGTGCTTTGGTCATATTGCTTGACTACATTTTGACCAAGTTTGACCAAGTGCTGGGAGTTAAGGCCAAACAACTTCACTTTGGTCAGATTTGTCCATAGGAAATGCAGTATGGTGAACTTGAGTCATGCTTTCATGTTCTTTGTAGACAGAAAAGGTTTCTCCTGGCAACCCATCCAAATACACCATACTTGTTCAGTATTATTCTAAATTGTTCTATTTTTTAAAAATATTTATTACATACTTCATTTGTATATTTTTTATATTTATTGTCAAGTGAGGATTTATGTATTAATTAATTCCACAATGTTGTGTGTTCTGTTACAAATGTTCTAAATGTTGCTTTATACTACCAGCATCCTGGGACAATCCTATGATATACAGAAGTTGGTACAGTTATGCTATTCTCTTCATCTCTGCGGATGACAGACATGATTAGGGGGACAAGTAAAGAACTCATAGCTGTATACTGAACAGAGAGTATACTGTATGTAGACCTAATTGCTGCAGGAGAAGCTGAAGATGGTGCAGTTTCATGTCCTAACCAAAGCAAAACCATTTTTTTAGGCTATTATTAATTTTATTAATTTAAATTAATTTCATGTTTAATTTTTTTGGGCGGAAAGATGGAAACGTAACCACAGTGCCTAAACTCGCGGTGAATCATAATGAACTGTACTTACAGCCACCGAGCGAAACTGTGCAGGTGGGATAGGGGAATTACGGACAGCTGAGTGAGTGGACGGCGCACGAGTTGCTGAACTCTCCCTCTCTCTTAGCACGAGTCAACTTTTGAAAACTGCTCGTGTTCCTTTACGTGACTAACCTTCAAATGTCTGATGAGGTTTGTGGTGTTAAAATGCTTTGGCTGCTTCCCGCCTCGTGGAATTGGCTTGTTACACAGGTTACAGATTGCTAATGTATCGTCTTTGTCACACAACACGTAGAATTGCCAGACCGGTGAAGGCATTTTAGCAGTGCACAAAAAATTGTCCCGTGAGTTTTGCGTCATCTAATCGGCTTTTCTATATCGGCCATTATAGAGATTGCTGATCAAACTATCCGAAGCAATTACGATCGGCGACCGATCGATCGGAGCACCCCTAGTACTAACAATAGGAGTGTCTGTTTCCTCCCATAATTTCTCATTGCTTTTTGTGTTTTTTTGATTAATTTTGTAATTTTGATTTTATATTTTCCTGTTTAATTTTAAACACTTCTGTATATTCATCTCAGGACTGCATTACCAAACATACATTGCACCTCACACATGATGGTTTTATAATCACCTTTGGCTTTGTTCCTTAGAAATTTCAATACTAACCCATCCCACCTTTGGAGTGACTAGACTGCTTATATAGTATTCTTAATGATTTCACACAGAATAGAAGAATTAAATATTCATGCGAAAATGCGCAATACAATGTATATTTATATGCTATGAATGGTCTGTGGTTTATTCCAAAGTGTGAGTAATTTTACTAATTGCACTGCTGAATGAAGTTAGACTTTTTTTTTTTTTTCATGCTTCCCCTATGGGCAACCTGTGGTGATGTCCACTAGCCCCCAACCTTCCTATCTCATACTTCTGACTGAGAGACCTTCCCACTCCTCTGCCTCACTCACAAACTAAAATCAAGGAAACCAGGTTAATTAACTCACACAGTGACATGAGAAAAATGTGATGCGCAAATGGGAAATAGATCATTCTAAACATTGTCTTTATTTTTTTTTCCTCACACACTCAGTGCCACCCCCTCCCATGAGGTGTGAGTCCTGACCAATAAGAAGCTCACTCCCTGTTCTTTGCTTTGAGGCCATGCTAGGCTGAGGGAGAGGAGAGGTTTACTTCTATCTACTGACTGACTGTGTCTCAAAAATCACACTACTAGCTTACTAGCCTGACCTGTAATATTTCACTCTGAAAATCACTCTGTGTCCCGTATTAGTTATTGGTACTTTTAGTTTCTAATTACAAAACAATATGAGTAAATTTATACAGACTGGAGGAAAAGAAGAACAGAATGTTCACAACAGGCAGTCTGCAAGAGTAAAAGGATGCATTTGCACAACTGCTGCTGTTAATGTTAAGAAAGCACCACCAACTGAAAGCATTTTAGTTGGTCACATCCATAAACATGACACTGGTGAAAGTAAAAACATCATCTAGCTGAGCAGCAGATGACAGCAGCACATAGAAGATCAGACTCGTTTACACTCATTAGATTATTTAAACCCTGTGTTTTAAACTTGCTTTACTTGTACAGTTACCTGTTGAACTATCATAGTTACTGAGAGTAGTTACACATCAAACTAAACCCTTCTCATAACTGAAGTACATACAATGTCCTAATCACACAATAAACTCATCACTCAGGACATTCAGACTGCAGATGAATTATACCCCAACACTCACTCTAATGAAGACACAAAGAGAACATTTACTCACAAAGCGTCACAGGGAGACGACTGAGCTCCATCCTGCCTCTATAATGACTGACTGACTGACAGAGCAGAGGTATGAGATCTAAAACCTCAACACTTCCTATGTTCTTATAGATATGACCACTACATGAAACAGATATTTAAAGGAACAGAGAGAGAGAGAGAGAATGATTTTTTAAAAAGTGATTAATATGCCTTGTTTTATAGCACAACATGTATGAATATATTGTAATTTAATGTTAAAGAAGATAAAATGCTAATAATTTTATAAAGCAAAAAATAACAAAATAGCTTCCACTACATTTTCCCACAACTTCATGGTGTGGCTCATCAGTTTCATGCCTTTGTAGCTGCAGCTCTGAATGTCTGCAGAGTTCTTGAAAATTGGAAGTAACACTTATTCTCAACTCATTAAGCATTCTCTCACTTTCTAAGATAATGTTAAATCTAGTAAGCAACTCCACTGCCATCTCCCCTAAACACTTCCATGCCTCCACTGGAATGTCATCTGGGCCAACTGCCTTTCCACTCTTAATCTTCTTCATAGCTGTCCTCACTTCATCCTTACTAATTCCCTGTACTACCTGATTCTCCACCTTCACCACATCCTCCCTTCTCTCTCACTCATTTTCTCAAATTTACTTCAGAGAGATGATTTTATATGCACACCTAAAATGGAGAAAATTGTCTCGCTTTAAACAATAATAATTTAAAATCATAATTTTTCCTATTTCTTTGAGTACTGATACAAAAATTGGTTTATATAATAATAATAACCTTTAAAAAATTGTTGCTTAAATAGTTTTTTGGTAAAACCTTCTGTAAAAATCTGTAGCGTCTGTAACCATGTCAAATTTATGTTGCAGTATCTTAAAAATTTTGCATTTCATAATAATACACTTCTTCAGGTTTGTGTCCTTTCATGTAAAATCTTAATTGTCCAAGATTCATCTGAATGACAATTAAGCTTATTGAAAGAATTAGAATTGGATTTTAAAAGTTATGGACATTTTCACCATTTTAGCCCCAATACCATGTTTTGTCTGAAACCTTAAATCATATCTCATTTCTATTTTTAACTGGGAAATTCAATGAGGTTTCTTTTGTACTTTTGTGCCCATGTCTCAGTGGTGAATTTTCACACATTATTTATAGTGTGGATATCTCGCATCATTGTCAGTATTTCAGGAGGTGCTAAAATGTGGTTTTGTTCTGTTTATGGTGTGAAACTACATCAATTGTCAGTTTTTAATCCTGTACACAACTTTTTAATTCAGAAAGAACACACACAGCATTATATATTATATGGCACTACATTAAACCAGGTAAGCCACAATAAATAAAATACAACTAGATGAACTATTTTAATACTCTTCTGTACATCATCAGTAATGTTACAATGATGCTAATTAATCATCATTAGCTAGGGGCAAATTTGAACTACCCAACAATAGTCTCAGCTGGGATTGCTAATTCTAAAGGGTATCTATATAGAGTTTGATCTGTAAAAAAAAAAAGCTGCAAATGGATATTGCATGTATGTAATATTAATAAAATAGTTAATATTATTTGCTACTCAGCTAATTTACGATATCTTTTATCATAAAAAAATTACTGTATCTGTTAGTTATTACAGACTGATTTCCCGGATTATATAGCTTTAAGTTCTGATCTGTGTTTTGGCTTTTACAGTAATTTTTGCTCAGGTCCTGTGGCACCTGATCTTACCCCTCAGGCCGTGACTCTAGTGAGTATTAATGATCATACTATGACATCGAAACTCCAAAGCTTACATCAAGCAGAAGTGTCATGTCCAAATTAGGCCTCGCTTTGAGGCATGTGTTGTTTCCCTGATAGTCATGTGATCAATTACAAGCAAGACCTCCTGCTTTCCAGAATCATGTGACTAACTTGTTTAAGTAAAGGCTTAAAGTAAAGGCTTGATTCACTGTTGTGAATCATTATATTGGAAATTTGTTTTTTAAATTCATAAATCAAAATTCAAAAAAACTTTTTTTTTTTTTGCATTTCACAATGATCTTTACATTCATTTTTTATTTATTAATATATGAAGAAGGAAAATGTGCACAAAAACATATGGTTTATATTAGTGACCTCAATTGATCTCAAAAACTCAATAAGATGTATTATATGTAGTTTTAAAAAAAAATCTCCCTTTTCTCTTTCCCTTCTCAATTAATTTTCTTTATTGTGTTCTAATCATTGATTTGTGTTTTTAATTCTTAACACTGATTTGCAGATGTATATACACTACTCACAATAAGTTAGGGATATGGTGAGAGACTCAGTGGATGCCATACATACGGTGTTTGTTTCACTTCAGAGATTTTTGGGATAAGGAGGCAATTGTATTGGGGTGATAGACACACCTCAGTTTGTGTTTTTCATGTAACGGTCTCATTGTGCACAGCTGTGCCTTATATTGGGGCCAATACCAAAAAACAACCCTTTTCAACGTGGCATCAATTTCAACATTCTGTGGGTATAAAAAGCTGTTATTGTCAGTATGTCATTCCAAGTTCATAATTCAAACAGCCATGAACACATGACGCCACTTAATGGACGAGCAGCTCCACCTGGCCATGGTGCGCCTCCGGGTCGGTGGCAGGCAGTCAGATGTTGCTCGTGAACTCAAAGTGTCATCAGCAGACTTGCCTCAAGACACAGAACTACTGGCAGAGTTCATGACAGACCCAGGAGTGGAGCCCCATGAGTGACAGACCGCAACCATGACCAGTACCTAAGGACCTATGCACTCAGACATTGTTATGCAAGTGCCACACAGCTACAGACCCGTTTACAAGATGTGAGGGGTACTAGGGTTTCCAGACGAACCATTCGCAACCGACTCCACCGCTTTGGCTTGAATGCCAGACGACCGTTGCAGGTGACTCCACTAACACCAAGACACCGCCGTGAACATTTACAGTCGGCACAAGCCCATGTGACCTGGACAATGCAGGAGTTGTCTACCGTGTTCACTGATGAGTGTCGGGTCACCGTTGCTGGAGAAGGCGAGGTGAGCGATACGCTGAGGTCAACATGCTGAGGGTTTGGTTCGGTGGAGGGGGTGCAACAGTCTGGGTAGGCATCACCAGTCGGCGCAAAACAGATTTGTTTATTGTAGATGGCTCGGTCACTGCACGTTCTTACCTCAGAAACGTCATAGAACCCATCATCATCGCCCAGTTCTGCCAGCACACCCCCAACTTTCAGTTCATTGATGATAATGTTCCACCACATCGTGGCAGAATTGTCAGAGCTCGACTTCAGGAAGTTGGAGTGCCTCATATGGTATGGCCATCAATGTCCCCTGACTTGATCCCCATAGAGTATGTCTGGGACAAGTTGAAGCAGAGACTGGATGACTGTACCCCACCCCCACATGACCTGGCAGAAGTAGCACTTGTGGAAGAGTGGAACGCATTGCCTCAGAACAACATAATGAGGCTAGTGAGGAGCATGAGACGTCACTGTCAGGTAGGGTTGGGTATCGTTTGGGGTTTTTCCGAAACCGGTGCCAAATCGATACTTTTTAAAACGGTTTCGGTGCCAAAACGGTGCCTGAACTGATACTTTGCAAAAGCCACAAAATGATGGTTCAAGAATACATTTTTATTGAACAAGAAATTTAATGTTTAAAATTGAACAAGATATTAAAAGTTTAAGTACTGGCTGGAAATCCATAATTATAAACAGAATCCATGTTACATTAGTATTTTAAAAATCGTTTGACCATTTGTTAACTGCAAAATGCAAATTTTGCATTCATGCTAACATTACATTAGCCTACTACTAACCTGCAGAAAGGCTGCTGTCGTCATCATAATCACTGGACTCCTTTTTGCTACGGTTGGTATGACTGGGGCTGGCCTTATCCACACAAATAGTGCCAGCTGTTGTCTGTAAGCT
This sequence comes from Clarias macrocephalus, assembly GCA_011419295.1. Taxonomy (NCBI): domain Eukaryota; kingdom Metazoa; phylum Chordata; class Actinopteri; order Siluriformes; family Clariidae; genus Clarias; species Clarias macrocephalus. Next base: position 64,552 of record JAAGKR010002952.1, read on the forward strand.
GTCAAACAGGGCGCGTCCCACCGCTTTTAAGTTTGTGTCCCACCAAATGTTTCATTAGATTTGACGCGTTTCCCCGTTTACACGCAACAGCAGTAAAACATTTACTGCACGTCGCAGTGTCGGAATCCTTTCTTGTGAAATATAGCCAAACTTTCGACCGTTTAGTTTTAGGCATTTTAACGAAAGTTAATATAGCAAGTTAAGATAGCGGTAGACCACCTGCTCCCGTCAGAGCATGTGTAACGTTAGTTGCTGTGTTCACACGCGTCTTGGATGGTCTCATTCCCCGATGATTTGCGCTTTTAAATTCTTTATCTAACCTAATAAACGTTTAATCTACAAAAATAAAATGGACAGTAGCATTACTGCAACAATGTTTTGGAATTGTATCATCAAATCTTTCCGAAGTCCTCAAGATTTTTCTAAATAAGGAAAAAAAAAAGTTTTCCGATCATTTCTGACACCCCATGAATGCAGTATTTAAATTTTACTAGCGATCATGTGTGTTGATGAATCTAATGCTTTTACAACTGTGTCATCATAGCCTCAGAGAACAAATATATATTAATCGAAAGTTCAGGCATTTAAGTGGCACCGAAATGAGGCACCGAAATTTGCGTTCTGTTTCGATCCGGTACATACCGGTTCTATAGGTGCCATATTGGCACAAATTTTGTGTAGCAGATGGAATGAAACAAGCAAGCAGTACACTTAATATGGACATGTAAGTTATTTTGCATTCATAATCCACAGTCATGTGTGTATATGTTGTTTAAAAATCTAATACCGTATTGGCACCGGTTTTCGTTACCCAACCCTACTGTCAAGCTGTCTTTGCGGCAAATGGTGGAAACATTCGCTACTGACATTGTCAATTTTTGTTATTTGGGGCTATTCTTGTTGTTGTCTAAATTTTTGGGGTAATAAATATTAAGCTAATAAATTGTGTTTCTTCTCACACATTATTAGTAATACCTAAGGGAACTTTTACTTATTTCATTAAAATTCAGAGCAAATAGGAAAAGCACTCATGTACATAACAATATCCCTAACTTATTGTGAGTAGTTTATCCTTTGCAAATATTTCAAACAGGGGGTGAACATGAATAGTTGTATTCATGTTCATGTTTATCATTTTAAAAGAAAAGAAAGAAAGATGAGGACTTCCCTATTTCTTCTTCACTTTTTGTTATGTTTTAGTTCTTCACTTTTTAATGATTCAGAGATAGTGTACATTTGCATAATTTTTTTTTTAACTTTAGATTTTTAAACAACATACACACACATGACTGTGGATTATGAATGCAAAATAACTTACATGTCCATATTAAGTGTACTGCTTGCTTGTTTCATTCTATCTGCTACACAAAATTTGTCCACTAGAGGTCATTACAATAAGCCCTTAAATGAAGCTTTATGAAATGAACCTTTTGGTGAAACTATAGGCTGGGAAGCCTCAACACCTAAATGCAGCTTCATTTCACTATCATTAATGCACAGGAGCATAATGATTCACACAAACACACACAGGAGTGGGACACTTCACATACATATGTAGAATCTTTGAGATATAACCTGATTTCTTCCTATTCATCCATTTTCACACCTCATCATCTTCCTCTTACAGAACTGGGTTTAAACTAAAAGCATGACTGGCATGTGTGTCTGCAAATTAAAAGATGTTTGTTCTTGCACAGCTGCTGCTGTTAACGTTAAAAACATAATGACTGTTCACAGGAAACACCACCAGAGGTTGCCCCACAGAAGCTAAAGGCAATCAGTTAGTCATATCCATGAACATAAAAAGTTTAAAGTACTAAAGTAAAAAATTATCCAATGATTTTCTTTTAGCAGATCAAATGACCATGAGAGGTTGTCACTGAGCAGCAGATGACAGCAAGACACAGAAGATCAGGTACAGATTCCAACAATACAGACTTATTTACACTCATTAGATTATTTAAACCCTGTGTTTTAAATTCACTCTACTTGTACTCTTACCTGTTGAACTATCATAGTTACTGAGAGTAGTTACACATCAAACTAAACCCTTCTTATAACAGATATGGATACACTGATCCACCTGAGCAGTCATGCTGAAGTACACACAATGTTCTAATCACACAATAAGCTCATCACTGAGACTGCAGATGAACTACTTTATACCCCACCACTCACTCTAATGAAGACACAAAGGGAACATTTACTCACAGAGCATCACAGGGAGACGACCGAGCTCCATCCTGTCTCTATAATGACTGACTAACCAATTGATTGACTGACTGACTGAGTTGAGGTGTGTGTTAAAACCACTTCCTGTGTTCTCACAGAATATATACGCACATATATGACACACAGAAAGGGGGTGGGGGGTTGATGGAGGGGGGAGGCAAAGAGCGAGAGAGAGTGAAGTGAAGCTTAATTCAGGTCTGAAAATATGGCATCATTAATGAAGCATATATATTCAGTATTAAATTGTTCCTACATCATATAATATTTCTTAAAACATGAAAGAAAAGGGAAATGCAAAGATAATGGTTTTGTACTGTTTCTAAATTTGTCTCTTATTGATTAACCCTTACTAATTCAATTAAATTTTATTTGTATAGTGCTTTTAACAGTTGTCATTGTCGCTAAGCAGCTTTACACAATCAAAATAATTATTTGTATGGAATATGAATGTGTAAGAATCAAAATAATAGTGTAAATAGTGTAATTTATAATAGTGTAAAGATACTGATAGTCATCAGTATCTTAAAATGTGTCTGAAACCCACTAACCACATCATTCCTATTACTTATGCTCTCATCTCTTCCAAAAAAAATGCTGTGTGGAGCTTCATGTTTCATTTCTGATAATGGGTAACACACTTTATGTACTCTTTCATTTATTTATTTATTTTTTTACTTGTTAGTTGTGAGCTGCCGCAACAGTGTCTGGGCAGTGCTACGGTATCTTGAATCCTAGATCTTGCATGGTCCAGAGACATGGGTAGAGAAGGGTGGCCCAGAGATGGGGATGGTGAAAGATGGGCCAGTGGCTGATGTCTCCAGATGTGGATGATCAGTGACGAAAGATGCAAAATCAACATTGCTGGACATTTCCCAGTTGAAAGGCCAAAGGCCTGTGAATCTACAGCTAGCCTGGATGTCTGATGGTGTAACACTGCTAGTACAGATAAGTATTCAGATAAGTAATCTCTTCTACATGCATGTCGGAGATTCAGTCCACTTTCGACGGTACGAGCTCGGACGTTGAGTGTAGCGTGGTGTGTGTATTTATATGTGTGTCTTGATTGACCTCACGTGGCAATGATTAGATTTCTGGCGATGAGGGGCGTTGTGTCTGACTGAGTTTGGAGCCTGGCCCAACTGTGACATTACCCTCTCCTTCATGACCCGCTCTTGAGGGTCGACACCTCTGCCGTCATGGTGGCCTACCTCTTCCTCTGGGTGCTGGACGATCTGGATGAGCATGGTGAAACTCCTTAGGGTTCAGGATGTCATCTCGCGGCACCCAGGATCTTTCTTCTGGACCATAACCCTCCCAATCTACCAAATACTCAAGGCGCCCACCACGGCGACGAAAATTCAGGATGTCCCGGAACTGGTAGATGGTTCCTTCATCAACTATGATCGGAGGAGGGGGTGTTTCCTCTTTTGGGCCAGGCTCTGTGGAAGAAAAGACAGGGTCTTGAGACATGGAACGTACAGTCGTGGCCAAAAGTTTTGAGAGTTACATAAATATTGGAAATTGGAAAAGTTGCTGCTTACGTTTTTATAATAGCAATTTGCATATACTCCAGAATGTTATGAAGAGTGATCAGATGAATTGCATAGTCCTTCTTTGCTATGAAAATTAACTTAATCCCGAAAAAAGCTTTCCACTGCATTTCATTGCTGTCATTAAAGGACCTGCTGAGATCATTTCAGTAATCGTCTTGTTAACTCGGGTGAGAATGTTGACGAGCACAAGGCTGGAGATCATTATGTCAGGCTGATTGGGTTAGAATGGCAGACTTGACATGTTAAAAGGAGGGTGATGCTTGAAATCATTGTTCTTTCATTGTTAACCATGGTGACCTGCAAAGAAACGCGTGCAGCCATCATTGCGTTGTATAAAAATGGATTCACAGACAAGAATATTGTGGCTACTAAGATTGCACCTAAATCAACAATTTATAGGATCATCAAGAACTTCAAGGAAAGAGGTTCAATTCTTGTTAAGAAGGCTTCAGGGCGTCCAAGAAAGTCCAGCAAGCGCCAGGATCGTCTCCTGAAGAGGATTCAGCTGCGGGATCGGAGTGCCACCAGTGCAGTGCTTGCTCAGGAATGGCAGCAGGCAGGTGTGAGTGCATCTGCACGCACAGTGAGGTGAAGACTTTTGGAAGATGGCCTGGTGTCAAGAAGGGCAGCAAAGAAGCCACTTCTCTCCAAAAAAAAATATCAGGGACAGATTGATCTTCTGCAAAAATTATGGCGAATGGACTGCTGAGGACTGGGGCAAAGTCATATTCGCGGATGAAGCCTCTTTCTGATTGTTTGGGGCATCTGGAAAAAGGCTTGTCCGGAGAAGAAAAGATGAGCGCTACCATCAGTCTTGTGTCATGCCAACAGTAAAGCATCCTGAGACCATTCATGTGTGGAGTTGCTTCTCATCCAAGGGAGTGGACTCACTCACAATTTTGCCCAAAAACACAGCCATGAATGAAGAATTGTTCCAAAACACCCTCCAGCAGCAACTTCTTCCAACAATCCAACAACAGTTTGGTGAAGAACGATGCAGTTTCCAGCACAATGGAGCACCGTGTCATAAGGCAAAAAAAAAGGCTTGTAATTATATTTCAGTACATCACAGAAAAAACTGAAACAAAGATCTAAAACCAGTTTAGCAGCAAACTTTGTGAAAACTAATATTTGAGTCATTCTCAAAACTTTTGGCCATGACTGTAGGGTAAATTCGATATTTTGGGGGTAATTGCAATTTGTACGTTACCGGGTTTATCCTTTCCATGATCGTGAAGGGGCCAACATACCCGAGATTGAGCTTCTTTCAGGGCTGGCGTAGGCGCATGTCTCGAGTCGAGAGCCATACCTTAACTCCTGGTTGGAATGTAGGAGCTATAAATCGACGTTGATCAGTCAAGTTCTTGTGCCTAAGTACAGCTCGCTGCAGATGATGATGAGCTTCCTCCCAGACTCTCTCGCTCTCTCGGAACCAACTGTCGACCGCTGGAAGATCTGATGGTTCCCCGTTCCAAGGAAATAACGGTGGTTGGTAGCCTAGCATGCACTGGAAAAGAGTGAGCCCTGAGGTCGGTTGTCGCATGGAGTTTGGGGCATACTCGGCCCAACCCAATAACTGGTTCCAGGAGTCCTGGTGGCAATGACAAAAAGTCCGGAGGAAGTGTCCGATCTCTTGTATATTGCGCTCTGTCTGTCCGCTTGTCTGAGGGTGATATCCTGAAGACAGGCTCACAGTCACACCTAGGAGTCAAAAGAAGTTTCACCAAACTCTTGATATAAACTGTGGGTCTCTATCTGAAATGATATTCTCTGGGATGCCAAAGTATCGGAAGACCCTGTTGAAAAGGAGTTGTTCTGTATCCATTGCAGTCGGTAGACCTCGGAGAGGGATTAGTCAACATCCTTTTGAAAATCTATCCTCCATAACTAGTACGCAGGTATATCCGTCTGAATCGGGCAGATCCATGATGAAATCTACTTCCAAGTGTGACCATGGGCGTTGAGGAACGGGTAATAAGAGCTTCCAAGCGGGTAGATAGTGTCATTAATAATAGTGTAAATATCTTCTGTAGTCATCAGTATCTTAAAATGTATCTTAAACCCACTAACCACATTATTCCTATTACTTATGCTCTCATCTCTTTCAACAAAATGCTGTGTAAAGCTTCATGTTTCATTTCTGATAATGTGTAACACACTGTATGTACTGTATTTTCTTTCTTATGATATTCTTAATGTCATACCTAATCAATCAGTATTTTTTTTATGTATTGTATATTATATATTATCAAGTGGTGATGTACATCAGCTCTACAATGGTTTTTTTTTTTTATATTTTTTTTTTTTAACCCAAATGTTGGTTTATACTTAGCAGACTGGTGGGAAAAGTGTATGGTATACAGAATGTGTTGCTTTTATTATATTCTCTGCATCATTAACGATGACATATAATAGACTTGGTTAGAGTAAGGGGTATATATTGAAATGAGAGTATATTTAGAGCAAATTGCAACATGAGAACCTGAAAATGATGCAGTTTCACATCCTAACCAACACAAAACCACAGTTTTGTTTTAGACTCTTAAGGTGTAAAACACATTGATGCAAAAAGTCCAAACCAAAACTTGTTGTGCTTTTTTATTATTATTTTAATTACAAATTGTAAGTATATGTTTACTAAGAAAATGCTTGTATATTATCTTTTTTATTTTTGTAATATTTACTAGGCCTTACTGGTCAGCAGTGTTACACCATCAGAAATCCAGGCAAGCTTTAGATTCACAGGCCTTTGGCCTTTCAACAGGGAAATGTCCAGCAATGTTGGTTTTGCACTATCCTTCATCACTGATCAAGGCATTACCACTCTGCAAGGCATTACCACTCTCCATCTTTTCATTACCACTCACCATTTGGGAGTTGGAGGGGAACTATAAAAGGAGGCCAGGAAGTCAGACCGGTTAGTGTTTTTTGAGCGATTTTATGTGCTCGACAAAGCTCAAGTTTGTCTTTTTTTCTAGACACCAAGAGCCCTGGAGAGTCTAACCCACTCACAGTAAACAGCACACTGGAGGAAGCCTCACTGCAGCTTGGCCAAGTCCTCCCTGACTACGCCTTCCTCTTCCGCTAGCCCAGCCTGTTGGCCCCGCTCGGCCCCTTGCTGCTGCTGCTGCTCACACCCGGAAGACAACCACGCTGCACTATGAACCTGAATACCTCTTTCTGGCCGAGGGAGATCCTATGTAACCCAAACCAGAGAAGATGCAACAAGCCTACACAAAAATCAGAAAGAGAGACAGGGCTGAGAACAGACTGCAGGCAAGAGCACATAGTCCACCTTTGCCCAGCATACTGCTCATATATGTTTAATCCTCACATAACAAGTTGGATGACATCAGAGCTCGGGTCTGTTTTCAGAAGGACATCAGAGACTGTAACATCCTTAGTTTCACAAAGACATGGTTACGAAGTACCAGGTGACATCATTTTACCCTCCGGTGATTAGACAGAACAGAAGATTCTAGTAAATTTAAAGGTGGAGAAGTGTGCTTCATGACGAGCAACAAATGCTGTAACCCAGACATGTCTCTATCCTGTCTTGTTTCTGTTCTCATAACCTTGAGCACATCTATCTGGGACCTATGAGGGGAGTTTTCATCAATCATTGCAGTCACTTTTATATTTCATCACAAGCGAACACTACAACAGCTTTAACAACACGCCGTAATATAATCAGTAAACACACTGTGATTCACCCGGATCCATCCCTTATCATATGATGCTTTGAAGCATTATTACACCCCGTTCAAGAACAGTTATAAAGCCATCTCCTTACCAGCCTTTGGAAAATCAGACAATGCTGCCATCTTTTTTTTCATGCCGGAATATAAATCGGAAGCGCAGACCATCAGAAAAGCCAGACACCTTCTCTCTGGCCAATCAGAAGCTATGCTGCAGGCAGCACGCAATGACATTGACTGGGACATGTTCTGGGTCAGCTCTGATCATATCAATCAGAAGCTATGCTGCAGGCAGCACGCAATGACATTGACTGGGACATGTTCTGGGTCAGCTCTGATCATATCAGCATGTTTATGGAAGTAGTGACAGACTTCATGCCTAAGGTTTCCTAATCAGAAACCTTGGGTGGACAGATCAATCTGCATGGCATTAAATGACTGCACTGCTGCCTACAACACTGGGCTCATCACACGTGATATGACCACATACTTAATACAACCTCCGAAGGCAGTGAAAGAGGCAAAACAGCACTACGGGAATAAAGTAGAACAGCAGCTAGACCATTGCTATAATAGAGGTATGTGGGCAGGGCTAAAGATGATCACAGACTACAGGTAATGAGGAAACATCAGGTGAAGCTGATTCAACACTTATAAATGACTTAAATTCTTTCAATGTGCTCTTTGAGGACAAGACCACTAACAGAGATTCAGCCCTTGTAATTATCAATGAGGCCCACCCACTCATTGTCTCAGAGCATGATTTAAGGAGAACTCTAAAGAGAGTGAACAGCAGGAAGTCTGCTGGTCTTGAAGGAATTTAAGGGAGAGTACTAAAGGCTTGTGCAGATCAGCTAGCTCCAGTGTTCATTATTAAAGAAACTCATCACCATTATCACAAACTAATTCATCTGGCAAGAGACTCTGTTCACTCAGGGCACAAACTGAAAGACTGAATAGTAGCTTTATTTTCTTTCTTTTTTTTTTTTTTCCATCAGGCTATATGGCCTTTAAATACACAACCATAACAATACCTGATACAATTTATCACACAGTCAGTTTACTACTCCATGGCAGCATATCACAGAATATAACTAATATTCTGTACAACTTATATTCTTTATAACTTTTATTCTGGTCTGTTTTTTATACTTATTCTTATTAAGGCAGCAGGGCCGGACAACATCCCTTGGAGGGCCCTAAGAGCTTGTGCCAATATCCTCTACACCCTGTTCACCGAGGACTGTATTGCCTCTCACAAGGACAACACCATCCTGAAGTTTGCAGACGACACCGCAGTGATAGGACGCATTGCTGGCGGGGATGAAGCAACCTACAGAATGGAGGTGGCCAATCTAATAACATGGTGTGTGGATAACAACCTCTCCCTCAACAAAGACAAGACTAAGGAGATGATAGTGGACTTGAGGAACAAGAAAGGACCTTATTGACCACTGTTCATCCGGGATCTCAAAGTGGAGAGGGTGAGCAGCTTCAAATATCTAGGCATTCACATCAGTGACAACCTTACTTGGACACTAAACACCACAAAGCTGATTAAGAGGGCTCAGCAGCAGTTGTACTTCCTTAAGAGGCTGAGGACGTTTGGCATGTCTCATAAGGTCCTCACAAACTTCACAGCTGTACGATCGAGGGCATCTTGACAAACTACACCACCTTGTGGTACGGCAGTACTACTGTGATGGACTGCAAACGCCTGCAGAGAGTGGTGAAGACTGCTGAAAAGATTACAAGGACTTCGCTGCCATCCCTGCATATCACTTACCATCGTAGAGTCTGCAGGAGAACTGCCTCCATCCTAAAGGACCCCACCCATTCCGAGCACAGACTTCTCACCAATTCCCTCAGACCGGAGGTACAGAAGTGTGAGATGCAGGACATCCCGGCTTAAGGACTCATTCTTTCCCACTGCCATCAGACTCCTGAACAGCTGATAGGAGTGTGCAAACATGGTCTTTTTCAACTGTTTCCAACTACTTTGACACAGATATTGGACATTCATTGCAGACTTTGCACTAGATTTTGGGACATTCATTGCAGACTTTGCACAATCACACTAATAATCACATTACAATAATAATCATGAACAATCATTTGCACAATTTGCACAAACTATTGCAGCCTTCCACACAGTTTGTGCTTTCTCTCTTTATACACACACACACACACACACACACACACACACACACACACACACACACACACACACACACACACACACACATATATACACATATATATAACACTTGCATATTGCACACTACGTCTGTTTTTAGTGTTTATATTTTTGATATTCATTTCATACGTTTGCATATTTTTCATATTCTGCTTTAATTTTATGTTGATATACATCTTTTTTTATTTATTTATTATTATTTTTTTTTTACATGTACCTGTTCTTTTGTATACCTATATTTATTTAATATTCTTATTAAAATTTTCTACTTTTTAGCGAAATTCATTAATGGGACAGCAAAGGAAAATTTTAATTGTACAGAGGGGAACATGTTTCTTTACTGTGCATATGACAATAAAACTTGAATTAGTGTTTGTCTTTTTATTTATTTATTTATTTATTTTATCTGCAACCTGGGATTGTCGCAGTCGCATTTCACTTGTGCTGTACTTGTACAACTATTCATGTGACAATTACAATTCTTGAATCTTAAATCCTTTTTCGCTTCCGTGTCTGCACCATCCACCTCTAGCTCTGTCTCTGAGTGATCCTCCTCCAGCACTGTGTCTGGGCCACACTCTACTGCTTCTGTCTCTGGATCTGTCCACGTCCAGCTCTATGTTTGGGTCACCTTTTTACTGCCTCTGTCTCTGGGTCATTCTCTTCTGCCACTGTGTTTTTGCTGTCGTCCTTCACCTCTGTGTCTAGGTCAGCTCTGTGTCTACATCTCTGTGCCATCCTCCTCCACCTTAGGGTCTGGGCCACACTGCACCATGCATGCAGCTTGACCATCCTCCTGCTCCTCCACTATATTTAACACTTCTTTTTCACTTGTGTTGGTGAGGTTATTCCCAAGAGCAGAGCCCCAAAATGAAACTAAGACTACTAGAAGTTTGTTTAAAAATGTATCAAATTCTAAATTAACCTTCAAATATTATTTTTTTAAACGAAACAATTTATAAGATTAGATTCATAAGACTATTTATTTGTTTTTACATATGCCAAGTAGTTTTTAGTAAAACTTTAAGTCACTTTAACTAAAAAAATAAACATTTAATGTGGTTTATTACTTAATGTTACAGTTGCCAACCACTGCCCCAGAACCTCTGGATTATTGCATTAAATATAATATTTGTCCTTATTAGGGACAATATATTAATTGTTTTATTAAGTAGTTATTAAGTTCATGGTGTTGCTGGTGACTCTGTATAAAATAGGATGGGGTGGATGACTACAAAAATATGAAAAAAGTTCACCCATATTCCTGTTTGTATCAGATTTGACAGTGTCAATCCATCAAGTTCTTGGGCAACCCTTTCTCCTACTTCAACATTCCCAGCATGACTGCCTTCTTGAGTGAATTTCTGCACATGATATTTATATTTATTTAATTCTCAGAACTTTTAGCCACAGTGGTAATGCTAAGTTCCTTGCTCAAGGGCAACAATGGTAACATGTGCAACTGGGGCATAAAGCGCCTACCTTCTAATCAGTAACTCAGTGCCTTAACCCTCTGAGCTACCAATGCCCCATAAATTCCATATCAATATATTGTTGAAAATTTATATATAATGTATGTATGTATATGTATATATTTTTTTTAAAGGGTGGCTTGAGTGGCCATTGCCATCTCTACAATCTGACTGGTCACCCTAGAACCACTCAAATTTCTGCCACATCATTAGCTTCCATTGGCCTGAATGTGCAGTGGGTGTTTGACCAGTAGATTTATTTCTATGGAGTATGTTTAAAGTTCCTTTGTTGTTGGCATAACATAAATCAAATGACCCTCCACAATGTACCTGGACCACAGCACAGCAGCAATTTGTAAGTTGTAAACTGCATTGCTCTTGTTAGGTCTTCTGCTTAGAGTAAATTTGTCTGCATGATACTGTTGACACTGTAGCTTATGTTACATGGTTTAGAGTAATTGGTTTGGTAACAACAGAAGAAATGTTTATTTAGCTGTGCATCAAATCAGGTGATTCCCTCTGCATCTCTTTCTGATGTTGTAACATTTAATAATATAATAGTAATTTATTAGTGTTCATAGTCCACTAATTCTGTGTAGGTAACTTATTCTTCTTTTCTCTGAATACATCTGCCATATAAACAACTCAAATTCAAAATTCTATTTAAAATGTTATTTGTCATATACACAGCCATACACATGATATGCAGTGAAATCCTAATTTGATGGCCTGTGACTGAAAAAGAAGGGTTTGTCTAAAACAGGGGTGTCCAAATCCAGTCCTGGAGGGCCAGTGTCCAACACAGTTTGGTGCTTCTTCTTCTCAAACACAGCTGATTTATCTAATCTGTTAATTACTAGGTTCAGTGAGTGTGTTTAGGTGTTGGTGAATTACAAACTGTGCTGGTCACTGGCCCTCCAGGACTGGATTTGGACACCCCTGGTCTAAAAGAATGAATTACACTAGCTAGTAGAATGAATAAAAAAAAATAAGATTATGAAATAAAAGAAAAATACAAAAATAGCTATCCTTAATCTGAAACAATACAGTTTGTACAAGCTTGTTAATAAAATAAAATTTAATATAAGTGTATGAGGTGTTAAGTGTATAAATGATACAGGATAAAATACAGCTGATCAGCAACCTCAGTTTAATTTTATTTTTAATCTCCTTGCTTTACTTTCTCTCTAATCATGGTATGAATAATTTGTTTATGATTATTATTATGATCATGATGATTATTATTGAATATTAATGAATTCATATTTATAATAAAAATAGAAACATTAAAACTGAATACATCGTGAAGCGGTGTGAACTGTTAATTACACAAATAGGTTTGAATGTGGCAGAAGTTAAAGAAGAAAGATGCCATAAAAACCTGCTCCTACCATCTCTTCAACCTCACAGCTGTGCCATTATTACTTTCAAATACATCAAAAGAATGTGCACATAATACTGCTTAAATTCACACCACCTGGCAGCTAATGTTCCTGCTTAGTCATAAATACTACTACTACTATTATTATTATTAAAAAAATAATAAGAGAAACATCCTTCCAGTGAGCATCTGCTTGTGGCAAGTACATCTCTATTTTCCTGCGAATGTCACAAAAGGTTAAAAAGTAATTATGTGATATTAACAAATTGAATGCAGCCATGTCATTATTTAGAAGTATTTAAGCTTTTTTTATTTGTAGATGTTCTGATAGGGTCTACAGGTAGGCCAAAATGTCCCCTAAATGTGCATGATAACTGTGTAGGAGTCCTAGTTCTAGAATGCTCAGTCCTAGTTTTGTTTGCATTAAGAACGAATAAGATAGCGTGTAATTCCGTTAAATGGCCTCTTATTTTACTACTGTACTTTAGACCTTAACTGTTGTAAAGAAGCTCAGAAAGATGTCCTGTTTTCTTCATTAATATTAATTTTAGTTCATTTAACTTTAAAATGTGATGTAAAACAGAAGAATGGCCATCAAGTCTTATGTGTATATGCTTATTAATGCATGTTCAAATACTCTTTCTGTAGTGTCACAGGAACTGGTAATGCTTTAATAGAGACCTCTGCTCTGTAGTCAGTCAGTCATTAATGAGACATGATACTTAAATGAAGTGACAGAACACACAGAGCGAGTATGGGGTATGAAGTTGTTTACCTGCCCTCTGAATGTTTGAAGACAAAAACTTTTGTCTGGGCTATGGAACAAAAGTTGATTTTTTACACCATTTTTGACAATTTGTAAGCTTGCACTTAGTTTTGCACAATTGCCCACAAACATTGATATTTTATGTTTTGTAAGATTTTCAGCTCAGAATTAGGAGTGTGGCATTGTCAATCAAGGGATGCAAGAGGTCTCGGCTTACACTCTCTGTGTCTGTGAGTTTGTCGTGTTGTGTGGAGGTATACTACAGCAGGGCCAGGCCATGCCCCCTTCACTCACACACTCACTGGAATTATTGCCAGGTATATCTTGGGAACAATAAGTGGCCCTGACTGTTTTGCCCAGGAACAGCACTGCACCATTAGACCCCTACTTTTATAGTTTATCCAGAAATTGTCACTAATTATATATTTATTTCCCAAAAAGCAAAGGAAAAGAAATGATTGTACCAAAAATCTGAAAAAAAAAATGTCTATATGAAAAACTTTTCCCTTTAACTGTGAGCAAAACATGCTTTTCATGCAGATAATATTTTTTTAAATCCGTTTTGTTGTATTTATTTATGTTTGTTTGTAAAAAAATAAAAGCTCTGTTAAATTCTGTCCCAGTTAACATGAATTTGTTCAGCTGGAAAACTAATAAATTATAAACATAAACATAAATTGTGTTTACACACATTGCAGACTTAATGTAAAAATATCAGGTTTTGCCCAGTGCCTCGTTTCTGTATGTTTAAGTTAGTTTTTGTTTAGTTTTTTTTTTTCATTTTTTTGTTTGTTTTTGTGCACTTTATGAAGTTTTATTGTGTATATCCTTTTATTGTTTTATGCGAATAATATTTTTGTTTATTTTAGAAATCATGATAAAGACATTAGTATCTTTAAAGAAACCAAATAGAAGAGATTCAAAATTACAGGAGTTCTAAGAGGCCACAGTTGCGTCTGACCAGGGGTCCGTTCTTTGTACGTCGCTAACTCAGTTAGCTGCATTTGATTGTTGTGTATTTGTCCTGATCTTGGATTGTTTTGTTCTTCGCAGCGCATCTTGCACTTGCTGTCATAGCACCAGGGCCGTAAGCTTAAACCTGCTCGGAAGCAGGTTTATTTAGTGTAAACAAGATTTAGGCTGCGCTCCTGGTGGGTTATGATATGTTGAAATGGCGAGGTCACATCTGATTGGTTAAAGAGCATGGCTGACCTGGACTGACTCACGTGGGAAAAGTAAAGTATCTTACATATACATTATATATATACAGTATATGTATACATGTGTGCGGCTGTGGTCATCATTTGTGTGTTAATGCAATTAATACAAATAGGATAGAGAGATATAGAGATAGATATACATAAATACATACACATATTTTATTTATATAACATATCAAGGAACATATAACATGGGCAGCACTCATGCATTTAATAATTATTTTTATTTTAAATTATCTTTATTGAAGTTTGAAATTCTCCATAACCCTCTAATCAAAGCTCTTGCTCCGGTTGAGAAAAAAAAAATTGAGCTGCTCTTTTGCCATTTCGCCAACCAATCAAATATACTAATCAACAGGTGTGCTTGAAGAACCAAATTAGCCGCATCGTAATGATCACGATGATCTCATCTTAGATGTGTCCATTCATTTCGGATGTGTCAAGCGACGTACGAAGAACGGACCCCAGATTTGTTGTTAAGAGCAAATCAGTCCAATAACACATGTAACAGTTGTTTATACTGCAACGAGATTCAATTATAGACAGACAAAAAAACAAAAAAATTAACACTATATTAAAGTTCTTAGACAATTTCTATCCATCACCTGCGTGTTATTTAATATTGATTGCGTGCAAGAAATAACGATGGTTAATAAGAGAATAGATTAGTTTAGCAAATTGTACCTTATTACCAGTTAGAGTGGAAAGTGTTTATTCTGATAAGTAGACAGGAACAAGACTTTCTGGAGTGAAATACAGAGACACTGAGAGAGCCAACAGAAAGTGTACCACAAACAGTCCATAGTAGCTCAGGCTCACTTTCCTACTCTTTTCCATAACTTTTAACTGATTTTTCCTAATGTTTTCATTAATCAATTAGAGCCTTTTTTAATTATTAAGATTATAACCCAACCAAGAACCTTTTGTTCCAGCCTAAGATGAAAAAAAAGTTACACAAAACCCACTCAATAGGATCTCACATTGAAAAACTGTCTATGTGACCCTCTGAGTGATTTTTACTGCCAACATTTTTGTTTAAGTTACTAAAAGAGTCTTCTCTGTATACATCAAATTAGGAAATAAAAACAGGAAAAATATTTTGTTTACATGATCATTTACTCACATGAGGCACATAAATTTACCACTTATACAGGTGACTCGAATATATTTTATTTAAGTTTAAGAAAGACTACAACTGCAAGATCACTGGGAAGATCATGCTCACAAATACTTAAATTCAGCTTTTTCCTATATGAGATCCTGAGTAGGGTTCAACTTTTAGTCATGCTGTAGTTAATAAGGAGAAAACAGGTGACATGTTTTCCTGAAACTACTCAGGGATGTTGAATTTGATGTGCATATGTTTGACTACTTATTTCTGACAAGTGAAAACCCATATAATAATAATAATAATAATAATAATAATAATAATAATAATAATAACTATTATTATAACTTATTAATAATAATTATTATTTTATTTATTTTATTGTATTATTACGTGTATATTCGGGTGGATATGATTAAAGGATCACAAGAGAAATATAGAAACAAATTTACATTTTACATTGCAATATTTCAATTCTACTTAATTGTTTAAACATTTTTAAAGTTGAATTAATAGTTAAGTGAAACTTATTAAAGAATATGCCAGATGATCCTAACAATTTATATTTTTGACTAAAAAACAAAACAAAAAAAAATCGAAAGAAATGAATCTTCAGTTCATCTAAGAGGACAGATGATTAGTGGAGCAGAATTTTTACCTTCATTATTGAGTCCGAGGCTGAATAATGGATAAAGTTTCTCAGTGAAAGTCTGACCAGTGAAAGAGTAGATATGAGACTTTGCATCAACATCATAAAAGGAGATCTGACCCTCCTCATAATCCACAAACACCCCCACCGTCTGAGGAGACTGTTTCAAAGAGAGGGAGATCGAGGGAGAGTCCATAGCTTTATATTCATTCTCATCCCTCAGCCACACACACCAGAGTCCATCTTCAGGACTGGCTGTAATCTTCCCTTTCCTGTTAATGGACTCTCTGGCCACTCCTAAACTCCACTTAGTCTTCCCTCTGACATGCACCTCATAGTAAAATCTCCTTGAGGAGAATCCATCTTTTCCTAGTACACAGGGATGAAGATCAAACCTTTCTGGGTTATCAGGGAAATTCTGTCTCTTGACTCCATGTGTAACTTGTTTTCCATCATAAGACAGGATGAGTTTAGGATGAGCTGTATCAGGATCCAGAGTCACATCCACTGAGAGACAAACACAGCATACATCAGTTTTATCATTGCACTGTGTGTAACAGTGAAGAAATATATATTTAGTATGTGATCAATAAGCATTCACAAACCTGCATATTGTTGAATTCTCTTTAATTCTGTTTGTAAAATAAAAACAATATTATTGAATATTAAATCAATATTAAAACCCAAACACACACAAGCAGTGATAAAAATGGGTATTTCTGTTAAAAGTATCTTTATGAATTTTAGCATTTAGATCAGTAAATACTGACCAGTCTCATCAAGTTTCTCCATTTCCTCAGTGAGAGTGTCCTGAATCTGAGACAGAGCTCTCCTCATAGTCTCCACACGCAGATGAGAGTTAATTGAGACGTCAGTCCAGTCCTGGGTGTGTGGAGGGCTGCACAGTGAGGGGTAAATCTACAGTACAGCAGGAGAGAGGAGAAATCCCTCAGCATGGCGACTGCTGTCCTGTCATGTGCTGCATTGCTATTGAGAAACAGAGGGACTCTGACCTGTAGGAGGTGGAGGTGATCCTCAGCGTGTGAGAGCTGCTCCAGCTCAGTGTTTCTCCACTTTAGCTCAGTGATTTCCTGCTCCAGATCTTTAATGAACTCTTCAGCCTGCGTCTCTGCTGCTTTCTGCTTCTCCTCCATCACCTGAAGCAGCTCAGCCTGGCTTCTCTCAATGCAGCGCATCAGAGTACTGAAGATCTCCACAACATCTGCTTTCTTCTTCTCTGTGTTTTTCTAACAGGAGACAAATCAAGATAAATTACACTCTAAAAAAAAAAATCTGTGATCTCGTAAAAATCAATGATAAAAGGTTATATTACTTTAATAAAATGTCAGAAAAATCACAAATATGAAATTGAGTTGGGACGTATCATAAATGCCTAAAAAACTGTTTATTATACGCTTAAGAAATAGAAATTAACAGTTAATGATCAAATTACAGTATATTTTCAACATGTACTTAATACGTTTTGATACATTTCAATCAAAATATTTGAGAATGAAGTACGTATATTATAATATAGTATAGTATAATGAGCAAAGAGAGAATCCTCATGGTAAATCTGCCCAGACAACCAGTGAGGAGACACCGCTGTAAGACCAGGGAAGGAACTCTCCTTAAAAATCCTGGTGAGTAGGAAGCTAGTAGACGTTATCAGTGAAATAACATGCTTAAACAACTTTAACATCATGCAGCATGTGCATGAATGTGGAATTTTTTCCATCAGACGTAGGTGGCCACAGTTGTATAAAGCAAAATTTTAATCAAATATATGAAATTCCTAAACCTACTGTACCCACCATGGAAGTGGGTAGAGGATTAAAAAAATCATGCTTAAATAAGTAACATATTAACATTCCACCTCGCACACTGAATCACAAGTTTGCTTTTTCATGTGACAGTTTAATATATATATATA